>APFE031514056.1:3044-15000 GCA_000404065.3 Pinus taeda | reverse complement strand
AGACTTGGTTGTTAGCATTGTTGAGGTCGCCATCCTTTCTCTGGCATGTCTGTTCGACTAACCATCCACTTATCTTGGTGGAAATCTCATCCCTTACCTATTCATGGAGACTCCTTCTCTTTATAAGCCTCCTCCATGGCCCATGAGCAGCTAGTTTGGAACATATAGATTTTGATTGAGGAATTCTTAGTGCATTTTAGTGCTGCTCTTTGTAGGCATTTGGTGTGTTGTGTGAGGATTGCTTTGAGCTTGAGAAAGGTCATAAGCTTGTTGCCTTGTATGTGAGAGAGAGACCTTTTGACTTGGGAGATTTGCTCCAAAGGTGAATGCTTGGAAGATATGCTGGCTGAACCCTCTAGGGAAGGACTCAGCGTCAGGACATCGGTTGTACCTTACTCTACTTTTTGTTAATAAAGATGGATGACTACTCTTATGGTTCCATTTACATTTGTTCAATGATTGATTAATGCAAATTGTATCTTTCCTGACCGATACATAGTTGTTGTTAGTAGATTTTACGCTCTTGTTTGCTCTCTTTTGTTTGTGCAGGTGTTCGTCCGCGAGGATAGCGGAGAGTTGTGATCGGCTGCAGCGAAGGAGCGAGAGGATTATCTCTTCGACAAACAAGCGTTGGAATCCAAGTAGGTTACTCTCACCCACTTGTTAACTACAACTAGGAACCTGCAGTGTGGCATTGTTTGATTGTTGCTAGACCCCTGTTGGGCTAGTAGGGATCGCCTCTATCCGTAGAGGGGATTTACCTATCCAACACTCCCACAAGAAAAAACACAAAAAGCGACAAAAATGCAGCACAAATCATGGGAAGCGGGCTTACCCCAAAACAACTGAGCTAAATGTGCCGATTGCTCCTAGATGTGATGTGGGATCTCAGAGCTACAAGTTTGATGTGAGGAATGAGCTCTGCAACATCCAGTTGATGAGTTTTGATAACATCGAGGTTTTGACGCGCATGCCACAAATTTAAGGGAAGTGACACTTGGTGGGAGGTTTCTGAATTTCTCCTTGCTTGTAACCTCCAACTGCTAAACATAGATCCTTGAGACAAGGGATGCCTTTGCATGCTTCCTTACGAGAAGTAGTGTATGCATGCAATTTTGCTTTGCTCAGTCCTGGAGGGAACCGGTCAACTCAGCTGCACATGCTAGATGTTGTTCGATTGCTTGAAGGAAATGCACATTTCTGGCTGGGAGCTGGGCTGACTGCCTAGGAGATTTGCACAATTTCTGGGTAGAGCGGCTGACTGCTGCACAGATTTGCACAAATTCTAGGTTGAGCAGCCTTGCTGGGGAAATTTGCACAAATCCTGCTGGGAGTGTTGGCAGGCAGGATTGCGCAATCCTAGAGCCCAGCAGGCTACCAGATAGGATTACACAATTTCTAGAGGGAAGGCTGGTTGCCCTCCATAAATGAACAATTTTCAAGGGGAAGCTGCTCAACTTGCAGTTGGACCAAGTCTGGGTGAATAGCCTATGAGGGGAATGGATCAAGCTATGGCCAACATGCTGCCTTTGTGCAAGAAATACACTGAAGCTTGTGAACTTGACGAAGCGAGGCAAGTTGCTGTGAGGGTTAGAAGGGAGGCTCTAAAATGAGGCTAAGGAAAAATTTTGGAGGGTGGGTGTAGCCGCTACAACACCATGCTGTGAGAGTGCCTAGAGGGCCCTAGTCGCACGCATGCCGATGTCATGGGAGCGACTGATACTCTAGGGCAATGAAGTACCAAGTTGTTTGAGGGGTTGATCACCTGGAAGGGTTGGTTTGCTCATGTAGGTTCTGTGACATAGGCAGAAGGTTAGATTCATTGTTTTGTGTTGGTACCACTTCCTTAACTGTACATGCGGAGTTGAATTAGATTGCAGCAACCACTCATCACATGTTTACCCCAACGGACTTGTTAACTTGGGTAAATGTGGGAGGAGGGTGTTATAGAATCAGAGACCTTTTTGTATGGATTTCCTTAACAGAACACCCCTTCACTATCAGTCCAAAGCCCCATGTGATTTTTTTTTTTAAACGGTTAAGGGTTTTGCATTAATAATACTAGATTATGGGCTAGAACCCTTAGAAGATCTTTCTATTCTCTGACAATGTAAATATTCACCAGACCATAAAAAATTAGTTCCATCTCTAGGGTTTAATTTCTTCCCTAATATAAATATATATCTTTCAATGAATATAAAAAAGATCCCAAGTATAACAAGGTATTTACATTACAAAATATATCAAAAAATGTTCTAACTAAAACCAATAAACTCGTCCTTAGTTTCTACCACCAACAATGTCCAACATTAGGATTGGCATTCCTCTGCGAGCGAAGAGGCTTATTATTATCATGAACTACACTAGGAGCAACACCTCCAAGAGAAAGTTGAGCACTTCCAACCATACAATTCTCTAGAGCTGTAACCTGAGCGATGAGTGCAATAACTTCCCTATGGTATTCATTCAAAGAAATTTCCAAACTACTCAGAAGTTGGAGGAACTTAGCTTCTAATAATAATTGTGAAGACTAGCATTGTCTCGCATCCATGTCATCCTTTTGTTTCCTAGAAACCATGGCAACACCTCAACCAAATCCAGAAATTTAAGAAATAATGAACCAATGTCAAGGCTCTCTAAAAGACAATGAAGTTCTTCCATTTCAAGAAAGGGCCACTGAACTTGAGTTGCAAAAGCACTAGCAAGGTTAACCCACACCCCAAGACCAACAAGGTAAGGCTTCCAAATAATTTTCTGGAGTTCCACATAATCTGTTATATAATTGAGGCTGAAACATTGCCATGAGCCATACTGAGGAAAATTTTCATATCCAACCCAAAATCCTTCGGAGGATGATGAATAGACTAGTGATTGAAAGTGTGGGGTGATGAAATTAAATCCAACCCACTTCTCAAAGAAAGAAGCTCCAAAGGAATATTTAATTCCATTCGCTCCCACCATTACATAAGAATTAAATTCTTATGCTTCATTTTGCAAATGAGAGGAGAGATTTTGAGACACATAATAAGGTGCATGGGGAACCTAGAGGAAAATTTTGAAGATAGATGTCAAAAAATAATAAATCTCCATATCCCAACATCACTTAGCCTTTTAACAAGAGCCATAGACCATTTAGAATAGGAGGAAGATGTCCCATCCCCACTTTGAAACAAATTTCCATATGTATCAAAATCTGATTGAATGTGAATATGCCTTGGGGCTCTCGTCATGACTATTGTATATAAATGATTTTGAATTTTTTTTGATCCAAATATAATCTTCCTTGGCCCAATACAAAGCCTTTATTTTCCAAAGTGTTTGCCACTGAATTCAAATGGCTGTGAACATGGAAAAATTCCATAGGCTTGAATTGAGAGGCAAGTAAGATTATCCTTTGGAGAATAACATGGAAATCAAAGATAGACTCCATCGTAGCCTTAGCCACCTAACAAACTATAATCATTTAATAAATGAAGACTATAATAGTGTTAAAATTTATTTCCAAAGAAATTCTAGACCCTTCCTTAGAGAAAGAAACTCTACTAGGTTGTTTGTTGCATGACCAGGACCCCATGCAAATTGTGCCACAATTTTTTCATTGGGGTTGAATATTGCCCCTCTTTCTCCTATCTCCCCCATGATGGTATATTATTATTAAAATAAAAAATATGATGCATTATGTAGGATAGTTGAATTCCATAATGATTAGTTACCCTACACTAAAAGCATCAACATTCTCCGCCATGGAAACCATTCTAATTTTACTCGAAAACTGTTTTATTATCTTTAAAACAAAAGTAAACATAAAAGGTTAATTACATAAATTAAATAATATATTTACTTTAATATGAGATATATAATGTCATTTCCTATTCTTTTTAGCCTTAGAATTTAAGCCTTGTTGTTGAGTGTGAGGACTAAAACACGTACGTTCCTCATATGAAATATAAATATATTTGTCATAAGGAGGGGAGGAAAGAAAAACATATGAGATGTGTTTTGGTTTTTGAAGTCCATTCCTCGCATTATCAATGTTTCCATTTTATTGAATTTTAGAAATCACAATGCTCAATTTAACAAACTCTGACGATGTAAGACCACTATAAGTAAGCAAAATTTGTTTTAGTATATGGAAATATCTATTAATTAATTAAGTAACCAGTAATTAGTTTGCAACCAGTGCAAACATTATCATGTTAGCATTGTACTATGTGTAGTGTATGTTGAATCTATAGTGGCGCAAAAGGTTGGTGTAAGTTTGAATCTATAGTAGTACAAAGGATTTGTCATTAGTCCCTAGAGGACCAAAACACGTACGTTCCTCATATGAAATATAAATATATGTGTCATAAGGAGGGGAGGAAACAAAAACATATGAGTTGTGTTTTGGTTTTTGAAGTCCATTCCTCGCATTATCAATGTTTCCATTTTATTGTATTTTAGACATCACAATGCTCAATTTAACAAACTCTGATGATGTAAGACCACTATAAGTAAGCAAAATTTGTTTTAGTATATGGAAATATCTATTAATTGATCAAGTAACCAGTAATTAGTTTGAAACAAGTGCAAACATTATCATGTTAGCATTGTACTATGTGTAGTGTATGTTGAATCTATAGTGGCGCAAAAGGTGTAAGTTTGAATCTATAGTAGTACTAAGGATTAGCCCTTGCATACATTTATCTATTTATGACCTTTTTCCACTTACACTACTATTACATTAGTATGACCACTTTGTCATTAGGGGAAAACCCTTGGATAATTTCCCTCATTTCAAAGATGTATTACACTAGTATGACTGCTTTGTCACTAGGTGAAAACCCTTGGATAATTTACCTCATTTCAAAGATGATACATAGGGAAAACAGTAGATTAAGATTATTAAGGCCACAAGGCCAAGGATGAAAACCATTAGAGAAATATACTCTATATGAGCTCAATATGTCACTAGGTGAAAACCCTTGGATAATTTACCTCATTTCAAAGATGATACATAGGGAAAACAGTAGATTAAGATTATTAAGGCCACAAGGCCAAGGATGAAAACCATTAGAGAAATATACTCTATATGAGCTCAATATGTCACTAGGTGAAAACCCTTGGATAATTTACCTCATTTCAAAGATGATACATAGGGAAAACAGTAGATTAAGATTATTAAGGCCACAAGGCCAAGGATGAAAACCATTAGAGAAATATACTCTATATGAGCTCAATATGTCACTTGTGGGAATCGAACTTGGGTGGGGAGGATGATAATCATACCTCTAGCCACTTGAGATAAATCCAATTGTATGCTAATGGATTAATTTGGTGGTACATTGGATAAAATATCCAATCTCAATAAAATATTCAATGGCAATAAAACTTGAAAGGGTTGTTTATTATATAATCTCTTCGATAATAACATTATTTAAATATATAATATTGAATAGTTGTGCATAGGCAAATAGCTGTAAAAGATGGGAGGAATAAGAAAATTGACCATGGATGTTGCCACATACATAAATAATGATTATAATGATGATAAAGACTGAAAATGATAATAATGAGAGGAATATTTACCAAGATAGAAAACATCAATAAATACAAAGTCCTAAGAAGCACGGTTAGTATGCTTTGTGAATGGCCTTGACCTTATTCTCCTCTGTTTCTATTTCTGTTTCTGTTTCTTGGTGGAGTTTACGAATTTCTACAAAATAGTGATGCCAATTGAGTCATTTTTGGTCCTATGTGTGTTGGTCTGTGTTCACGTAAGTGTTGAGGATGGTCAGATGTGAGGTATTAAGTGGTTTTAGGTAACAAGTCATGTCGCCCATTAATCTTTCTGGCTATTGACAGCATTGGTCTCTCCAAAACCCCAGTTGAGCTCCTCCTTTTCTCATTTCATGCCTGCCCAACCAATTGTCCCATATCCATAAGAGTTGTATAACCCTATGAAGCCGAAGTTGCTTGAAGAGTACTAGCACCAGTCATAGAACCACTAATTTGCTTAGCAGCACAACCAGTAGGTAGCATATTATAGGTGGGTAGATTAAGCAGGAGATTGAGAAGGTGGTTCAGTTAGTTGAGAGAGGCACCTGCAGTTCGGTGATACTATTTCTGTGATGATTTCTCCCACTGTCATCACTGCCTTGGTGCTTTTGGTGATATAATTGAGGAGAAGACCGCTAAAATCTCTCCAGATCTGTGGCCATCCTTGCTTTATGACATTTCTGTTTGTGAAGATTTTTCCATTGCATCTCTCTGTCATCCCTGCTATATGGAATTTCAGTTTGTATTTTCCCTGCTGTAAGGAATTTTAGTTCTTATTTTCCGTGTTCTTTTTGAATTTAATACCCTGAACTTTCACCATTGGTGTATATTATGTTCATTTAGCTGAAAGTATCACCTGGTACAACACCTGTTCTGTGTCATCGATACTCATCGCCTGTACATCGATGTATTTCGAAGTCCTCATCGCTGGTTAGTGATCAATGAATGTTTTGATCTGTTAAGAAAGCAAGCACGGTGAAATTACTTTACTTTTTATGGTGTTTTCTCCTGGGCTTATTATTGTTATTTAGGGTCAAAGAGTGTGCGTGCCTGTGGCATTATTATCGTTCATGATTAAGCCAGCCGGAGGAGGTTCCTCTTTTAAAAATCCAATCCACGCTACAGTGATTGAATGAAACAATAATAGTAATAATCCCCAATTGAATTGATTCCAAATCAACTCCCTCCCAATTGCTTTCAGCATCCGGAAACATCGTGTGAATAATTCCTGAATAGGTTAAGGTTAGGCTTTTCTTCTAAACAGAGCGTACGATTTAGAACGTGGTTGTTGGCCCTGGACCACAACTACCAGATACTTCTTATGCACCTGGGTAGGAATACTGCCAGATACTTCTTATGCATGTTGGCCCGGGATCACAACTACCAGATACCAGATCATGTGCCTATTATACATCTGAATCAGAGGGTTAACAAAATCTCTAAACATGTTGGAATAACTGCAAGAACTTCTGTCGTAATTTCCTCTACTTAGCCCTACTAGTACATTACCGCCCATTACCATAATACAAGTTAAGTTGCAATCTGCATCTCAACTCTTAACGCTGATAGTTGATAGATTTAGTTGGAATGGTAAACTGCCAGAATCAGTAGTATTTATTAACCGTTCTCGGATATCCAACAGAGACTGGCGCTGCTTCAAAAGCTTCCTCCCGCCGCACGACTTTTCATTGCAAGCATACGTAAACTTAGAAAAAACGTGTACCCTTGTGTTGTGTTGTAAGTTTCCAGTCACATCTGCTCCAAATCAGGTTGCTTACACACACGGTTATCACTTACAGCTCCATGGTGAGCGAATACGGGGGTTCTCGTCTGTCAGTTGTACTAATTTATTACTTTAATTAAAGCTGATAGGCCTGTCTATGTTCCCTGAATTTGAATTTTTTATTTACCAGATTAAAGTAATTCGACGATTGGGGATTTCACCTTCAGCGAACATGTTAGTAAGAATATTGAATGAGATTTAGTACTTATCGGTGGTCTGCTGCAAAGGATGGATTTCTAACAAGACCACTCCAAAACTATATAATACATATATCGCTCTCTCTGTCAACTTTTGATTGCGAAAATACCTGTGAAAACATTCCGAACAAAAAATGAAATTGCATCATAGTTTGACCTACGCCTATCACATTTCATGTGGTTGTTCAGCATAAGAATTTTTAACCTTGCATGGTAAGTCATTACTCTGGATAGAGGTAACCCTAGGTAAGTCATTATTCTGTATAGAGGTAACCCTCCGTTCCTTTGACCATAATGGTAACCTGAGTCGCTTCCTCATCAATTTCCATTTCCATTTCCATTTCCATCCTTGATGAGTCGCTTCCTCATCAAAGTTTCCATTTCCATCCTTGACGAGTCACTTCTCATCAAGGTTTCCAAGTAGATGTTCTGTTTCGAAGTTAGCTATGTTAGTAGTCATGAGCAGGTCATAACTGGTTATGAGATGAACCCTTCAGTTTTTTGCATGCGCAGTCCCAAAACAACATGGTAGTATTTATATGCACTAGTGGGCAATTGGAATGTCATGTCATGATGAAGAATAGATAAAACAATCATGCGACTCAACAATGATCTCTGTTTTAACGGGTTTCACTCGGCAACTCTTTAGATAATCAAATATTCCTTTTTCCGCTATGTTATTAATTACCTAGTTTTATTAGGTGTTTTCTCTTTCAACAATTTTTTTTTTTTTTTTCAATTTAATTGTTGATAATTTTATTTACTGAATAGAATTTTATTAATAAAAAAACATTATTTTATTTACTCTAATAAAACCATATTATTGTTATATTGAAATTAAAAGTTATTAAACATATTTTTCAATTTTATTAATAAAAACATATTATTGTTATATTGAAATTAAAAGTTATTAAACATATTTTTCTTACTTATTTTCAATATGCAATGATTAGATTTAATTCTTATTATATTAAATTTATAAATTATATTATTTTATATAATAATATTGTATTCATGTTTTTTTAATATTGGTTATTTTATGATTTTTTTTAATAGTGCATTTAATTATGTTACAAGTTGTTAGGATGAGTTTGTATACTAATAATATAATTTCAATGTTGTATGTTGCAGAAAAATTATCAATACCAAAGTTGCTCCTATGGGGTCGAAGACATTATCTATTTTTATGTTTTGTAAAGTTGTAAGAAAAAAACATTTTTTTTTTTAATTGGGCCCATCAAAGAATGTAGATGAACACAAACTATCCTTAATAAAATGAGTAGACTCTTTTTTGTTGGAGGGGAATTCAACCCCTCCAAAAGGCTCTTAGGAAGGTTAAATGGTAACCCTCCTTTGAGTTGTGTTCTTTTGCTCATGGTTTTCATGATTTTTAGTTTTTACTAGCTCCAATATCCACAAACACAAATATATCATTGTATTATAATAATAATTTATAAACATGTTTTAAACATCTTCCCAACATACACACAAATGAAAAAATTCATTTTATTCACATAAATCATTTAATATTTTTTCAATGTTTTAAACATCTTCCCCATATACACATAAAATGGAAAAACCACTCTTATTCACATAAATCATTTAACAGTTTTACAATTTTTAAACATCTTCCCAACATGCACACAAACGACAAAATCATTCTTATTCACATAAATTATATAACCATTTTAACCTAAATTTTATTATTTTTTTATTCTTTTTTTTTTAGATTTGATTTTTTTTGTTTTGTTTTTTTTTCTAAATTATATATTTATCTATAGTATGTTCTTAAGATTTATTATTATATTTTTTTACATATATTTATATTGATTTTTTATAGATTTAAATTAAATATTAATATGTTATTTAGTTTGTAAATATCTAAATGTTTTTATTATTTAGTTGTATTATTTAGTTGTATGTTTGTGTATTGGTTTTATTATTTATATATAATAAATATATTCTTAATGCTTATTTATACATAAATATATATATTTGGGTTATAATGTATGCTTTAGATTCTTTACTTTGTATGTATATGAATGTATTATTTTTAGAATTGACATAGTGCTATTATTAGTTGCATTTGGATAGCTAGAATTTATTTGCTAAGCATTTTATTTTTGTGTGTATCAATGAATAGGATATCCACTTCTATATGATGTGTGTGAATGTATTATTGAGAGAGTTTGCATTACTTGTATGTACTTCTTTGGATTATTCTTCTATGTTTTTGAATGTCTCATTTTGCATGCTTTTGAGTATTCTCTCATTGTTTATTTGCATGTATATGCCTCTATTAATTGAGTATGCCTAGAGTGTTAGAGTGGTGGCTTCATTGTTTGTGTGTATATAAATGCATTTTTTTAATAGTTGCTTGTATTATCTTGAGTGTTTTTTCAATATTCCTTCATTATTTGCTTGAGTGTGTATTTTTTTAGTATTCTTGTGTATGGATATTGTTTGCTTGTATATTTATGAATGCATTCTCTATACTTGTGTGTATATTATTTACTTGTATTCTTTATATGTATATAAATCTATTCTTTGTTGCATTTGTATGTGACTTGTTTACTTGTATTCTTTGTATGTGTATGAATATATTCTTTATGTGTATATGAATCTATTCTTTGCTACATTCGTATGTGTCTTGTTTCCTTGTATTCTTCGTATGTGTATGAATATGTCTTTTATGTTGTGTATGAATCTATTCTTTGCTACAATTGTATGTGTTTTCTTTAATTGTATTCTTTCTATGTGTATGGATGTATTCTTTGTGTGTATGAATCTATTCTTTGTTACATTTGTATGGGTCTTGTTTAATTGTATTCTTTGTATGTGTATGGATGTAATCTTTGTGTATGAATCTATTCTTTGCTACACTTGTATGTGTCTTGCATAGTTGTATTCTTTGTATGTGTATATGGATGTATTCTTTCTGTGTGTAAATCTATTCTTTGCTACACCTGTATTCTTTGTGTATGAATCTATTCTTCGATACATTTGTATGCCTCTTTTTTAATTGTATTCTTTGTATGTGTATGGATGTATTCTTTGTGTGTGTCTTGCATAATTGTATTATTTGTATGTGTATAGATGTATTATTTGTGTGTATGAATCTATTCTTTGCTACACTTGTATGTGTCTTGCATAATTGTATTCTTTGTATGTGTATGGATGTATTCTACGTTTGTATGAATCTATTCATTGCTGCACGTGTATTCTTTGTGTGTATGAATCTATTCTTTGATACATTTGTATGGGTCTTGTTTAATTGTATTATTTGTATGTGTATGGATGTATTCTTTGAGTGTATGAATCTATTATTTCCTACACTTGTATTCTTTGTGTGTATTCTTTGCTACATTTGTATGGGTCTTGTTTAATTGTATTCTTTGTATGTGTATGATGTATTCTTTGTGTGTATGAATGTGTTCTTTGCTACACTTGTATGTGTCTTGCATAATTGTATTCATAATGCGGGTATGAATCTTTCTTTTTATATTTGTATATATATTATTTACTTATAAATATACTAGTGTAGTTTCTGTGAATGTATTTTTTAAAATATATTTTTATATTGATATTAAATACATCATATTTCATATATAATATATTGTTAGAATATTAACTAGTAAATAAATTAGTTAAAATTTTCAAAAATGCTATTATTATTATTATTATTTTAGTTTTTCCTGTTATTTTTGCTTTTTAATTTTTAATTTTTTTTCTTGTTATTTTCTTTCCATATAAAAAATTAAAGGTTTGTTAATATTATTTATCTTTTAAAAGAAAAATAAAACATATTATAATATTAAAAAGTACATAATATTAACCTTCCAAGTATAACTCAATTAACATCAATTTGTAATAACACATATCAATTAATTATTTCATATTAAAATCAATACAATAAATTAATTTTATTTAAAATTTCACTAATTTTATATAATAAAAAAACCAGAATACTAAAATTTGTGGAAAAAATATTAATTCTAAAATTTTGTTAATGATAATATTTGTTTTAAAAATAATAAAGGAAATAAATACTTTTCAATTTTCATAACTTACTAATTAACTTATAAAATAAATGTAATTTTCAACATCATAATATCTATACTCAATCTCCATCACATGCATAATTTAATGTTAATTCTAAAATTCATAATAAGCATAATAAATGTGATGTGTGAACATGTCACCTTGTGAGTCAATATGTGTAATGTTTGTGGGTATGTGTATGTTTGTGTGCACCCTTTGTTTGTTTATTGTGTGCATGTATGCATGTGAGTGATTGTGCCTCATTGGAAATGGATTGTGAGGGTGCGCGTCAGTGGTTAGTCTCATTCCAATGATGGACCATTTTTGGGGTCATATAAGCTCTCACCTTCACGTGGTTGACCTTGTTAGTAGAGATTTTACATCTCCAAACCAAGAG
>APFE031514054.1:0-47159 GCA_000404065.3 Pinus taeda | reverse complement strand
GAGCAAGAGAGATGCGGAGGGAGGGAGAGTGATATGGAGGAAAGGAGAGGGAGAAAAAGAGGGAGGGAAGGAAGGAGGAATAGTGGCTGAGGGGCATGGAGAGGAGAAGAGATAGGGAGAGGAGGGTGAGGGGGAGAGAGAGAGAGAGATGGAGATAGGTAATGAGAGAGAGATAGACAAAGAGAGAGAGGGAGAGAAATAGAGAGAGAGAGAGGGAGGGGAGTGAGATGGAGAGGGGGAGAGAGCGCAAGAGGAGGATCAGGCTATGTCAAGAAAGGGGGCATAGGAGGGGGAGAGGGAGAGGGAAATGGAGAGAATGGGAGAGAGGATGAAGGGAGGAAAGGGAGAGAGAGGGAGAGAGCGAGAGAGAGAGGGAGAGAGCAAGAGAGGGAGAGGGAGAGAAAAGAGGGGAAGAAAGAGTGGGAGGGAGAGAGAGGGAGGGGGAAGAAACTGGGATACTAGGAGAGAGAGAGAGAGAGAGAGAGAGAGAGAGAGAGGATATAACATCATAATATCATGGAAAATAATCGACATGGCATTATAAGAATACAACATCATTATCCTTACATCTAAAATTTATAGTAATAAATACAAAATAAAATAAAATATCAAGTTTACATCCAATGCAACACTTTTCCTGAACCATAATACGACCATGGAATGTTGAAATACATCGCTTAAGTGCTAATTCTAATATGCATTTTCTTGTTTATTTCCAATTTCAGGACCAACAAGAGGTTGTTCCATACTCAAAAGAAGATCCCTCATCTATTATCTTTCTTTTCAAGTATATGAAACATAAATTAAGCCATAGTAACATATAAATTCGCTAATAAGAAATTATCCTTCAATCAACCCTAGTTTCCAAAATTATGAAAAGTTACTCACTGTTATGAACTACGAGAGCATACTATCGATAAATAAATTAAAAAAAATTATTATGCCAAAACAATCACGAACCATAGTAAAATCTAAGTTGAATATATCTCAGAAAATGACATTCCCAACTAATTTTAAATTATAAAATATATTTTTTATCTCTCTCACATACTCAATTATATCATACTCTTTAAATTTATTCGATAACTATCATAATTTTAAAATATATACCTATATATCAAATTTAACTTCCAATATACTTATTAATATATCATTTGTAATTTTAATATTAATACCATAATCTTAATTTCATGAACAAGAATCATTACAAAATTATGTATTATAATTAGATTACATCCATTGTTTTTGACTATTTATCATTCATAACACTAATATTTTAAAATTTCCATCAACACATTCCAAAACTTACTACTAAAATAAGTAGTTCATGAATAGTATTAAACTTACTCATACTTATATCAAAATATTTGTTCACTTAAAATAAAATAAATATAAATTTATTTTACTTTTTACATAAAAAATTGTCATAATTTTTTTTTGAGAACTTAAAATGTCTCTAACATTATATGTAATTTAACCAATAATCTACACCTTTTGTAAACACTAAATATTCTCATTTATTTAATGACATAAATTTTATTTCCATATATAAAATCCAAAATATTATTATTATTGATTACTTTACCAATAATAAACACATGACACTTATAAATACTAACGATATAGAGTGATAAATCATATAATGGGAGACTTGATTGCCTATGAAGCTTGAATGAACTAGAGATGAAGATTTATCATGTGTGGCTAAAATTTTATTAGATTAATGCCTCCCACCATGTGCCACAACTTGAGATAAAATCCACACTCCAAACAAGAAAGAAAATGGAGGAAAAAACCAAGGTTTATCCATTTCAAGGCAATGAAAAATTAAATCCTCCTTTTTCATTTCTTATAAGCTTATTAATCCAATAATGCCACATCATTTACATCATGGTTCATGGCCCATTTCCATTGAAATAAAAGGAGCACTGCAATATGTATTTTTTCCTAAGGTTACCCAAGTTTATAGGAAAACATATTTTCGATTGCTCTATCAATTTGTATATTTTGAATTAAATGTCCCAAAAGTTAATTCTCAGTGGTTCTCTATATTCGTTTTTCAGAAGAAAAAATATCTTATATCTTCCTATTCATATTAAGTTATAGATACATTATAGTTTTCATTTTACACGGATACATCACAATTTCCATTTTACCATGATCACGGTATGAGCTTCATCTGAAACACTAGTAGCATACTAATCTTGTTATGAGGAGAAAAATTACAAAATACATTAACAATATATTACAAAAACTAACAAAATTTAATGTCAGGTCCATGGAGCCTTTCAAGAATGATGGGTCCTTTTTAGTTGTTTAAAGATATCAAAATTTCCTTCTATCTTGTCATTAATTAATATTATATTTTAATAACATTTTGACTTTTCTTCAATTTACTTTTCCAATTTGTGTTGGCAGGGGCTCTCTATTGAGTAGTATTTAAATTTGAAGGGATGGTCTTAATTTCAAATGGAATAATATATATTCATCTAAACCAATAAATATTTAAGGTTATTAAAAAAATTATACTTCTATTGACCACTATATATTAAATAAGCCCCTCAAAGAATGTTAAAATGAAATAGTGTCCTAAATTTTTAAAATTTTAACAATTTAAAGGCTATTTACATTAAAATCACAATGAAATCTCAATAAAACATAGTAAATAAGAAATCATTTTTCTCAAATTCCATTTGAAAATCTAATCATATATTTCTTTTATTCATTCGATGATATTCAGAAGAATTTGGACTTACATCATTAAAAATATAAATCTATTTGTCCAATGGAAAAGGCTTTCTATTTTTCATTTATTTCCATACATCATAAATAACAATCCAATCTACCTCTTTTAGAGCATGTAGACCACTAAGAGACAAAAACATTAATGTCTCTAGTGCTTAATGAAAGTCTTGAGCTACCATCATTGGTATTCAACCATTGTTTTAGGCTTTAGGCTTACATTAATTTTTGGCCGGTCATAAACATATGGAAGAACTAATTGTTTGTTAATTAAGAGCATCCAATTAAAACTTTGATTTAAATTTCTTCACGACACTTCTTATGAGAAAAAATTAAATTGGTTGACCTAGGGATTGGATTTTATCTTTCAAACACAAAACACAACGTATGTTCTATAGGTTTCTTTGGTTTTTTTTGTTTTTTGTAAATATAATAGGAAAGTTATTCCATGTCATTTAATTTATTTTAATTTTAATATTTCAAATTAAAATGATTTTATCTAGGATTTCACATTGATTATTGTTGTCAAAATCAATATATCTTATTTATAGTGATGTAATATTAAAATTCTTGAAATGGGGTATGAATTTTATTTGTGATGGACGAAAATAATGTAGACTATATATTTTATTTACGTGATTTTAGTTAAATCATTAATATCAAATCTTCTTCTTCTTGTCCCATTTTAATAATGCATCTTATAATGTTTTCTTTTACGATATAACAATGGTCAAATTAATTTATCATGGAAATTAATCTTATTAAAATAAAACTAATAACAAAAAAAGTTGACATGAAGATCCTATAGGTTCTAAGTGCTTAAATCGAGCTTTGATACCGTATGCAATCATCAGAAATCAAAACATACAAACTATTTGGATCAATCCATGTTATTAATAATTAAAATATAAATATTGAACTCATTAGCATATAAGTTACAAAAACATGAGAAGTAAAGACTTATTTGTAAAGTGAAGATATCCCTTACTGCATATTTTGAAGTTGTTTTTCTACTTGGATCTTGTTGGTTGCAACAATGTTTTGGAGATGACTCTCAATCCAATTGTAGGCTCAACTGCATAGAATCTTTATACAGTTGGCCACGTGAGAGCCCTCAATCAACTTTTATAGCTACTTTATATTTTTTAATGTTATAAACCATTAACCCTAAACAGAAAACCCTAAGCCCTAAACCCGAAAAAATATACCCTAAACCATGAACCCTAAGCAGTTTATAACATTTTGAACCGTGAACCCTAAGCCCTAAACCCTAAATCCCCAATCCTGAACCCTAAACCATAAACCCTAAGAATTTTATAACATTTTAAAAAGTGTTTTGTAACTTTTATTTAAGTGTTAATTAAAAGAATTTAATAAAGTGTTTAAACCATAAAACATAAACCCCAAACCCTAAACCCTAAACCTTAAGCATTTTATAACATTTTAAGAAGAGTATTCTGACTTTTATTTAGGTGTTTCTTAAAAGAATTTACCAAAGTGTTATAAACCCTAAACCCTGAGCATATTATAACATTTTAAAAATAGTTTTTTAAAATTGATTTAAGTGTTTATAAAAATAATTTAGTAAAGTGTTATAAAATTAAAAACCTAAACCCTACACCCTACACCCTAAACACTCAACTCCAAACCATAAACCCTAAACCTAAATACTAAGTATTTTATAACATTTTAAAAATCATTTTGTAACCTTTATTTGAAAGTTTATTAAAATAATTTACTAAACCATAAACCCTAAACACTAAACCCCAAACACCAAACCCTAAACACTAAACCCTAAACCCCAAACCCTAAAGCCTTATAAAACCTAAACCCTAAATACTAAACCACAAAACCTAAACCTTAAATCGTAAACCATAAACCTTAGCCCCTAAACACTAAACCTTAAACACTAAAATCCAAACCCTAAACCTTAAACTCTAAACCTTAGGAATTTAATAATATTTTAAAAAGCATTTTGTAATTCTTATTTAAGTTTTTAACAAAAGCATTTAATAAAGTGTTATTAAGCCTAAACCATAAACTTTAAACCACAAACCCTAAACACTAAACTCTAAACCTCAAACCCTAAACCCTAAACTCTAAACTCTAAACCCTAAAACCTAAACCTTAAGAATTTATAACATTTTAAAGGTCATTTTCTAACTTTTATTTAAGTGCTTATTAAAATAATTTACTAAAGTGTTCTAAACACAAAACCCTAAACGATAAACCCTAATACGTAAACCTTAAGCATTTTATAACGTTTTAAAAACATTTTTGTAATTTTATTTAAGTGTTTATTAAGAGCATTTACTAAAGTGTTATAATCCCGAAACTCTGAACTCTAAACCCTAAAACCTAAACCCTAATAATTTTATAGCATTTAAAAAAGTGTTTTGTAACTTTTAACTAAGTGTTTATTAACAAACATTTACTAAAGCATTTTAAACACTAAATCGTAAGCGCTAAACCCCAAACCCTAAACCATAAACCATAAAACCTAAGTATTTTATAACATTTTTAAAAGCGTTTTCTAATTTATTTTATTTTTTATCAAAAGCATTTACTAAAGTGTTATAAACCCTAAAGCTAAGAATTTCACAACATTTTAAAAATCATTTTGTAACTTTTATTTAAGTGTTTATTAAGAGAATTTACTAAAGAAAAAAACCCTAAACCCTAAAGTCCAAACTGTAAATCCTAAACACTAAACCCTAAAAACGAAGCTTTTTATAACATTTTAAAAGTATTTTGTAACTTTTAATTAAGTGTTTATTAAAATAATCTACCTGAGTGTTATAAACCCTAAAATCTAAACCCTAAACCCCAAACCCCAAACCCTAAGCATTTTATAGCCTTTTAAAAAGTGTTTCATAACTTTTATGTTAGTGTTTATTAAAATAATTTACTAAAGTGTTATAAACCCTAAACCATAAACCCTAAACTTTAAACCCTAAAACCTAAACCCTAAACCCTAATCTGGAAGCATTTTATGACATTTTACAAAGTGTTTTGTAACTTTTTTTTTAAATGTTTATTAAAATAAATTACTAAAGTTTTATAAAAACCTAAACCCTATACCAAAAACCCTAAATCATAAACCCTAAGAATTTAAAAAACATTTTAAAAGGTGTTTTGTAGCTTTTATTGAAGTGTTTATTAAAAGCATTTACTAAAATGTTATAGAACGTAAACACTAAACCATAAACCCTAAATTCCAAACCCTAAACCATAAAGTGTAAACCCTAATCATTTTATAAAATTTTATGAAGTGTTTTGTAACTTTTACTTAAGTGTTTCTTAAAAGAAATTACTAAAATGTTATAAACCCAAAACTCTAAACATGAAACCCTAAAACATAAGGATTTTATAACATTTTAAAAAGTGTTTTGTAAATTTTATTTATGTGTTTATTAAAACCATTTACGAAATTTTTATAAACCCTAAACCATAAACCGTAAACAGTAAACCCCAAACCCTAAACACTAAACCATAAACCCTAAACCCTAACCATTTTACAACAATTTAAAAACTATTTTGTAACTTTTATTTAAGCATTTATTAAAAGAATTTCTTAAAGCATTAGAAACCATCGACCATAAACCCTAAACTCCACACCCCAAAATCCTAAATCGTAAATCCTAAACCCTAAGAATTTTATAGCATTTTAAACCTAGAAGCATTTTGTAACTTTTTGTTAAGTGTTTATCAAAATAATTTACTAATGCGTTATAAACCCTAAACCATAAAATTTTTATTACATTTTAACAAGTGCTTTGTAACTTTTTAAAACCTTAAAAATTATAGACTAAGACTTTTATAACATTTTAAACCCTAAACGTAAGCATTTTATAACATTTTAATAAGCCTTTTGTAACTCTTTTTAAGTGTTTATTAAAACCATTTACAAAAGGGTTGTAAACCCTAAGCCCTAAGAATTCTATAACATTTTAACAAGCGTTTGGTAACTTTTTTAAAGTGTTTATTAAAAGTATTTACTAAATCGTCCCCAAACACTAAAACCTAAGAAGTTATAACATTTTATCAAGTGTTTTATAACCTTTTTTTAATTATTTATTAAAAGCATTTAATAAAATTTTATAAGCTCTAAACCCTAAATCCAAAGCCATAAGTTCCAATCCCTAAACCATAAGAATTTACTAAAATGTTATGAACCCTAAACCGTAAACATTGAACACTAATCATTTTATAGCATTTTGAAAAGTGTTTTTTAACTTTTATTTAAGTGTTTATTAAACAAATTTAGTAAAGTGTTATAAAACCTAAACCTTAAATGCTAAACCCTAAACCATAAACATTATAAAATAAACCCTATACCGAAGTTTAGTGAAGTGTTATAAAACTTAAACCTTAAATGCTAAACCCTAAACCCTAAACCCTAAACCCTAAATCCTAAACCATAAACACTAAATCCAAAACCTTAAACCCTAAACCCTAACAATTTTATAACACTTTAAAAAGATGTATTGTAACATTTATTTAAGTGTTTACTAAAATAATTTACTAAAGTGTTATAAACCTTAAACCCTAAACGTAAAACCCTAAAACCTAGAACCCCAAACCCTAAAACCTGACCATTTTATAACATTTTAAAGAGTGTTATGTAACTTTTATTTAAGTTTTTATTAAAAGAATTTACTAGAGTGTTATAAACCATAAACCCTATACACTAAACCCTAAACACTAAGGATTTTATATCGTTTTAAAAAGTGTTTTGAAACTTTTATTTAAGTGTTTATTAAAAGCATTTACTAAAGTGTTATAAACCTTAAACTGTAAACCCTAAACCCTAAGCATTCTATGACATTTTAAAAAGAGTTTTGTAAATTTTATTTATTTCTTTATTAAAACCATTTTCCAAAGCCTTAGAAAAACTAAACACTAAACCCTAAATCCCAATCCACAAACCCCAGACCGTAAACCCTAAAAATTAAATTTTTATAACATTTTAAAAATCATTCTCCAACTTTTATTTAAATTTTATTGAAAGAATTTAGCTAATTGTTATCAATGCTAAACCCTGATTCCAAAATATTGAGCTGTATAGGCTAATTCTTAAAGCCTAAACCCTAAACCTTAAAAGAATTTACTAAGGTCTTATAAACCCTAAACCCTAAAAGCATTTACAAAGGTCTTATAAACCCTAAATCCCAAAACCTAAACCCTAAAATCTAAATCCTAAGAGATTTATAGCATCTTACAAAAAATTTTGTAACTTTTACTTAAGAGTTTCTTAAAATCATTTTCTAAAGTGCTGTAAACCCTAAACCCTAAACCCAAACCCTTAAACCTAAGGATTTGATAACATTTTATTTTTTTTTTAATTTTATTTAAGTATACTAAGACCATGTATTAAAGTGTTATAAACCCTACACCCTAAACCGTAAACCCCAAACCCTAAACCATAAACCATAAACAACAAACCAGAAGCATTTTATAACATTTTAAAAACTATTTCTTAACTTTTATTTAAGCGTTTGATAAAAGAATTTATTAAATAATTATAAACAATAAACCCTAAACCCCACACCCCAAACCATAAAACCTATGAATTTTATAACATTTTAAACCCCCAACACTAAACCCTAAACCCTAAGCATTTTGTAGCATTTTAATAACCATTTTGTAACTTTTTTGAAGTGTTTTCTAAAGGAATTTACTAAAGTGTTTTAAACCCTAAGCATTTTATTACATTTAACAAACAATTTGCAACTTTTTAAAACCCTAAACCCTAAACCCTAAGAATTTTGTAGCATTTTAAACCCTTAACCCTAAACCCTAAGTATTCCATAATATTTCAATAAGTGTTTTATAATATTGTTTTAAGTTTTTATTAAAACCATTTACTCAAGTGTTATAAAATCTAAACCCTAAACCCTAATAATTTTATAACATTTTAGTGAGGATTTTGTAACTTTTTCTAATATGTTGATTAAAATCATTTACTTAACTTTCCCTAAACCATAAACCCTAAGTATTTTATAACATTTTAACAAGAGTTTTGTTTCTTTTTTTTAAAGTGTTTATTAAAACAATTTACTCAAGTGTTATAAACCATCAGCCCTAAACTCTAAACGGTAAGCATTTTATAACTTTTTAAACCCTAAACCCTCAAAATTTTATAACTTTTATTTAAGTTTTTATTAGAACCATTTAATTAATGGTTATAAACCATAAAACATAAACACAAAACCCTAAACCCCAAACACTAAACCCTATACCCTAAACCCCAAACACTAAACCCTATACCCTAAACCCTAAACCGTGAACCTTAAACCCTAAACCCTAAACCCCAAATCCTCAATGCTAAACCATAAAACCTAATCCCTAAGTATTATATAATATTTTAAAAAGTGTTTTGTAAATTTTTAAGTGTATATTGAAAGACTTAAGTGTTATAAACCCTAAACTCTAAATCCTAAACCATCAACCCTAAACCCAAAACACCAAACCATACACCCTAGGAATTTTAAAAACATTTTGAGAAGTGTTTTATAACTTTTATTTAAGTGTTTATTAAAATAATCCACTAAAGTGTTATAAACTCTAAACCCTAAGCCATAAACCTTAAACCCCAAACCCTAAGCCCTAAGAATTTTATAGCATTTTATAAAGTGTTTTGTAACTTTTACTTAAGTGTTTATTAAAAGAATTTACTAAAGTGTTATAAAACCTAAACCCTAAACGCTAAAACCTACGGATTTTATAACATTTTCAAAAGCGTTCTGTAACTTTTATTCAAGTGATTATTAAAACCATTTACTAAGTTTTTATAAACCCTAAGCCCTAATCTCTAATCCCTAAACCCTAAGCTCTAAACCCTAACCATTTTACAACATTTATTTAAGTTTTTATTAAAAATTTGTATTAAAGCATTATAAACCATAAACACTAAACCCTAAACTCCACACCCCAAACCCTAAACCGTAAGAATTTTATAACATTTTAAACCCACAAGCATTTTGTAACTTTTGTTTTAGTGTTTATTAAAAGAATTTACTAAAGTTTTATAAACCCTAAACCTTAAGTATTTTATTACATTTTAACATGTATTTTGTAGCTTTTTAAAACCCTAAACCCTAAACAATAAAACCTAAGCATTTTATAACATTTTAATAAGCCTTTTGTAACTTTTTAAAGGTTTTATTAAAACCATTTACTAAAGTGTTGTAAACCCTAAAACCTAAGGATTATATAAGATTTTAACAAGCATTTTGTAACTTTTATTAAAGTTTTATTGAAAGCATTAACTAAATTGTCCCTAAACCCCAAACCCTATACTCTATACACTAAACCCTAAAGACTAAGCATTTCATAACAATCTAAAAAGTGTTTTGTAACTTTTTTTAAGTGTTTATTAAAGGCATTTATTGAAGTGTTATAAATCCTAAGCCCTAAACACTAAGAATTTATATCATTTTAAAGAGCATTTTGTAACTTTTTTTAAGTGTTTATTAAAAGAATTTACTAAAGTCTTAAAAACCCTAAACCCTATGCATTTTATAACATTTTATACCCTAAACCCTAAGCATTTAATGAAATTCTATCAAGATTTATAAAAAAATTTATGTTTTTATTAAAAGCATTTACTAAAATGTTATCAACACTAAACTGTACACTCTAATCCCTCAGTATTTTATAACATTTTAAGAAGCGTTCTGCTACTTTTTTTCATTGTTTATTAAAAGAATTTACAGAGTGTTATAAACCCTAAACCCTAAACCCTAAGCATTCTATAACATTTTAACAAGTGTTTTGTAACTTTTTTTAAAGTTCCTTTTAAAAGAATTAACTAAAGTGGTATAAATCCCAAACCCAAAACCCTAAAACCTCACCCTAAAAATTACACATTTTATAACATTTTCAAAAACGTTTTGCGACTTTTTTTAAGTGTTTATCTAAAGCATTTACTAATGTATTTTAAACCCTAAACCCTAAGTATTTTATAACACTTTAACAAGCGGTTTGGAAATTTTATTTAAGTGTTTATTAAAAGCATTTACTAATGTGTTATAAACCTCTAAACCCTAAACTCTAAATTCTTAACCCCAAACTTCAAACCCACAACACTAAACCCCAAACATTAAGCATTTTATAACCTTTTAAAAAGTGTTTTGTAACTTTTATGTAAATGTTTATTAAAATAATTTAATAAAATGTTATAAAACCTAAACCCTAAAAGATAAACCCTAAACCCTATATCCTAAAACGTAAACCCCAAGCCCTATGTATTTTATAACATTTTAAAGAGTGTTTTGTAATCTTTATCTATGTGTTTATTAAAACCATTTACTAAAGTGTTATAAACCCTAAACCGTAAAACCATAAACCCTAGGTATTTTATAACATGTTAAAATTTGTTTTTAACTTTTATTGAAGTGTTTATTAAAATAATTTACTAAAGTATTATAAACCGTAATTAATATGCCCTGAACCTTGAACCATAAACCCTATACCATAAACCCTAAGAATTTTATAACATTTTTAAAATCGTTTTGTAATTTTTATTTAAGTGTTTATTAAAAGGATTTTCTAATATTTTATAAACCATAAATCATAAACCCTAACCATTCTACAACATTTAAAAAAGGGTTTTGTAACTTTTATTTAAGTGTTTATTAAAATCATTTACTAACTCATTCTAAACCCTAAACCCTAAGAATTTCATAACATTTTAACAAGAGCTTTGTAACTTTTTTTAATTTTTTATTTAAATAATTTAATAAAGTCTTGTAAACACTAAACCCTAAACTCTAAACCCTAATCATTTTATAAAATTTGAATACCTAAAGCATAAACCCTAGACACTAAACCCTGAGCATTTTATAACATTTTAAAAAGAGTTTTGTAACTTGTTTTCAAGTGTTTATTAAAAGCATTTACAACAATGTTTTAAAGCATAGACCCTAAGCCCTAAACCCTAAACACCAAAAACTAAGCATGTAATCACATTTTAAAAGCATTTATTAAAAGAATTTTCTCAAGTCTTATGAACATTAAATCCTATGTATTTTATAACTTTTCAGACCCTAAACCCTGAGGATTTAGTGAAATTTTAACAAGATTTTTGTAACCTTTTTTAAGTTTTTATAAAAAGAATTTACTAAATTGCTATAAATACTCAGCCAAAAATCCTAAACCCTAAGCATTTTATAACAATTTAAGCCCCAAACATGAAACCTTAAACTCTAAACCCTAAGTATTTTATAACACTTTACCAATTCTTTTGTTACCTTTTTTAAGTGTTTATTAAAAGAATCTAATGACGATTAATAAACCCTAAACCCTAATAATTTTATAACATTTTAAAGCCTAAACCCTAAACATTAAGCATATTATAACATTTTAACAAGTGTTTTGTAGCTTTTTTTTAAAGTTCCTATTAAAAGTATTTACTAAAGGTCATAAATCCCAAATACTAAACACTAAACCGTAAACGTAAGCATTTTATAACATTTTAAAAAGCGTTTTAACATTTTTAAGTGTTTATTAAAAGAATTTTCTAAAGTATTATAAACCCTAAACGCTAAACTGTAAACCCTAAGAATTCTAAAACATTTTACCAAGCATTTTGCAACTTTTATTTGAATGTTTATTAGAAGAATTTATTAAAGTGTTACAAAACCTAAACCCTAAACCCTAAATGCTAAACCATAAAACCCAAACTCCAAACCCCAAACTCTAAACCCTACGCATTTTATAACCTTCTAAAAAGTGATTTGTATCTTTTATTTAAGTTTTTATTAAAGAAGTTAATAAGGTGTTATAAAGCCTAAAGCCTAAAACCTAAACCTTTAACCATAAACCCCAAATCCTAAACCATAAAACCTAAAATTTTATAACATTTTAAAAATCCTTTTGTAACCTTTTTTTAAAGTGCTCATTAAAAGCACCTACTAATGTGTCATAAACACTAAACCATAAATTATAAAACCCAAACCCTAAACCATAAACCCTAAATCCTCAACCCTAAACCCAACCTAAGAATTTTAATATTCTAACAAGTGTTTTTGCAACTTTTATTTAATTATTTATTAAAAGAATTTACTAAAGTGTTATAAAATCTAAACCCTAAAGCAAAACCCTAAACACCAAACCATAAACCCTATACAATTAGCATTTTATAACATTTTAACAAGTGTTTTGTAACTTTTTTAAAGTTCCTATTAAAATAATTTACTAATATGTTATAAAATCTAAACCCTAAACCATAAAACATAAGGATTTTATAACATTTTAAAAAATGTTATGTAACTTTTGTTTAAGTGATTATTAAAACCATTTACTAAAGTTTTATAAACCCTAAACCCTAAACGCTAAACCATAAACCCTAAGCTCTAAACCCTATCCATTTTACAACATTTTAGAAATAGTTTTTACCTTTTATTCAAGTTTTTATTAAAAGAATTTATTAAAGAATTATAAACCATAAACACTAAAACCTAAACTCCACACCCCAAACCCTAAACCCTAAGAATTGTATAACATTTTAAACCCACAAGCATTTTGTAAATTTTGTTTTAGTGTTTATTAAAATAATTTACTAAAGTTTTATAAACCCTAAACCCTAAGAATTTTATTACATTTTAACACACGTTTTGTAGCTTTTTAAAGCCCTAAACCCTAAACACTAAACCCTAAGCATGTTATAACATTTTTATAATCCTTTTGTAACTTTTTTAAGGGTTTATTAAAGCCATTTACTAAAGTGTTGTAAACCCTAAAACCTAAGAATTATATAACATTTTAACGAGCATTTTGTAACTTTTATTAAAGTTTGATTGAAAGCATTAACTAGATTGTCCCTAAACCCTAAACCCTAAGAGTTTTATAACATTTTAACAAGTGTTTTGTGAAATTTTGTTTAAGTTTTTATGAAAATCATTTACTAAATTGTTATAAACTCTAAACCCTAATCCATAAACCCTAATCATTTTATAAATTTTTAAAACCTAAACCCCAAACAATATACTCTATACACTAAAACCTAAAGACTAAGCATTTCATAACAATCTAAAAAGTGTTTTGTAACTTGGTTTAAGTGTTTATTAAAGGCATTTGTTGAATTGTTATAAATACTAAGCCATAAAAACTAAGCATTTTATAACATTTTAAAGAGTGTTTTGTAACTTTTTTTAAGTGTTTATTAAAAGCATTTACTAAAATGTTATCAACCGTAAACCCTACACTCTAATCCCTCAGTATTTTATAACATTTTAACAAGCGTTCCACTACTTTTTTTAAGTGTTTATTGAAAGAATTTACAGAGTGTTATGAACCCTAAACCCTAAACCCTAAGTATTTTTTACCATTTTAATGCATAAAGCCTAAACCCTAAGTATTCTATAAGATTTTAACAAGTATTTTGTAACTTTTTTTTTTATTTTCTTTTAAAAAAAGTAACTAAAGTTGTATCAATCCCAAACCCTAAACCATAAAATCTAATCCTAAACATTACACATTTTATAACATTTTAAAAAATGCTTTGCGACTTTTTTTAAGTGTTTATATAAAGCATTTACTAAAGTATTTTAAACCCTAAACCCTAAATACTAAACCCTAAAATTCAAAACCACAACACAAAACCCTAAGCATTAAGCATTTTATAACCTTTTAAAAAGTGTTTTGTAACATTTATGTAAGTGCTTATTAAATTTAATTTGATGAAGTGTTATACAACGTAAACCCTGAAACCTAAACCTTAAACCCTAAATCCTAAAACCTAAACCCTAAACACTATATATTTTATAACATTTTAAAGAGTGTTTTGTAACCTTTATCTATGTGTTTATTAAAACTATTTACTAAAGTGTTATAAACCCTAAACCTTAAAACCATAAACCCTAAGTATTTTATAACATGTTAAAATTTGTTTGTAACTTTTATTGAAGTGTTTATTAGAAGAATTTACTAAAGTATTATAAACCCTAAATAATATTCCCTAAACCCTTAACCATAAACCCTATAGCATAAACCCTAAGAATTTTATAACATTTTTAAAAGCATTTTGTAATTTTTATTTGAGTGTTTATTAAAAGGATTTTCTAATGTTTTATACACCATAAACCATAAACCCTAACCATTCTACAACATTTTAAAAAGGGTTTTGTAACTTTTATTCAAGTGTTTATTAAAATCATTTACTAACGCATTTTAAACCCTAGACCCTAAACCCTACGAATTTCATAACATTTTAACAAGATTTTTGTAACATTTTTTAAGTTTTTATTAAAATCATTTAATAAAGTCTTATAAACCGTAAACCCTAAACTCTAAACCCTAATGATTTTATAAAATTTGAAGACCTAAACCATAAACCCTAAACGCTAAACCCTGAGCATTTTATAACATTTTAAAAAGAATATTGTAACTTGTTTTCAAGTGTTTATAAAAAAGCATTTACAACAGTGTTTTAAACCATAGACCCTAAACCCTAAATCTGTTATGAAAACAACTCAAGAAAAGATAGAAAAGATAGATCCACACCTTAGAATTCAGCCTCTTCGAGGGGGCAACCTCCTTTACATTACATAAATGAACAATTCTTTGATTATTCAAATGAAAAAACCTCCTTTCTATATATACGAGTCTAAGGAGTCACAATATAACCCAACCGACCTAATAATAATAATATAAAGAGACAAAAATAACAATAGAGGGATTCTATGGGGCACAGTAATAATAATATGGGGATAATAGGGGCACAACAACATTAATAAGGGGTACAACTACAATAGTAATGGGGTAATCACTAGTATTATAGGGACCCAACATGCCCCTCTCCTTCAAAAAAGTGTTGTCCTCAACACTTGAGTAGTTCTGGATGCTTCTGTTTAAAATTCTCATCCTCCCATGGGGAATATTCAGCAGATAAGTTCTTCCACTTGATAAGATACTCTGAAATTGATCGATTTCATAGTTGTCGAGTTCTTGTCTCTGTGATTGCTTCTGGTTCCAATATAATTTTTCCTTCCTCTTCAAGTTCTGGCAATATTGTTTGAACTGGGAGCTTATCGTCTATAACCTTCTTTAAACATGAAACATGGAAAACTGGGTGCAATCGAGAAGCTGCAGGAAGCTCCAATTTGTATGCCATAGTACCAATCTTTTGCAACACCTTGTACGGACCATAATACTTTGGTGATAATTTATTATCCTTCTTAGCTTGCTTGAGGGACATTTGCTTATATGGTTGTAGCCGTAGGAATACCCAATCACCTACATCAAAACTTCTTTCACTGCGATGTTGATCTGCCTGTTGTTCATTCTATTTTGTGCCAACACGAGGTTATCCTTTAAGAGTTTCAGGACTTGTTGTTGATGTTCGATGTGATGTTCCACTACCTGAACCTTCGAATTTTCTCTTAAATATGATGTGATGGATGGTGGTTGATACCCATAAAGACCATACATGGGGTCATTTTTGTTGCTGTATGGAAGGAAGTGTTATACCACCATTCAGCCAGAGGAAACCATTTGACCCATTGTGTCTATTTATTAGATACAAAGCAACGAAGATATCCTTCCAAACATTTGTTTACTATCTCAGTTGGCCCATCAGATTGAGGATGATAAGATGAGCTATGAGCTAACTGAGTACTAAGACAAGAAAACATTTCTGTCCAAAAATTTCAAGTGAAAATGGGATCTCTGTCACTTACAATAATCTTTGGGTTTCAATGTATCTTTTGAATTGTTTCCATAAATGTAGTAGAAACTGTATTGGCTTTAAATGGATGTGATAATGCACAAAAGTGTGCATACTTGGTAAGTCTGTCCACTATGACCATGATGACACTCTTTCCCTCATACTTGGGTAAACCTGTTATAAAATCCATTGAAACCTCCTTCCAATGTTGGCTTGGAATGGATAAAGGTTGTAATAGACTCGGTGTCTTAATTGTTCCAACTTTATTTTGTTGGCAAACCAAACCTTCCGCCACAAACTTTTGAATATCCAATTTAAGGCCCTCCAAAAAAAATTCCTTCTTAACCCTGTGGTATGTTTTTAAAAATCTCGAGTGCCCTCCTAAGGGAGAAGTGTGCAATTCCATAATAATCTTTTGTTTTAGCTGGGAATTCTTATAGAGGCATAAGTGATCTTTGTACCATAATGAATCATTTTGCCAGCTAAATTTATCCGACGTACTAGAATATTGTTGTAACTTTCGAATAAGTGCCCACACTTCTTCATCATTCTTCCATTCCTCCTTTGCTTCATTTATCCAATCTGGTTGGATAATAGAAATGGCACACAACAATGCTTCCACATCCTGATCCTTTCTTGAGAGTGCATCTGCCACCACATTTTGCTTCCCTTTTTTGTAGATTATTTCAAAGTCATAACCCAACATCTTTGTGACCCACTTTTGTTGCTCTTCAGAGGATAATCTTTGTTCTAAAAAGTATTTAAGGCTATCATGATCCGTTTTTACCTTGAAGTGTCTTCCCATTAGGTAGGGTCACCATTTCTTAAGTGCATGGAGTATTGCCAACATTTCCTTCTCATAAATAGCTTTGTGAAAAAACTTTCCCTTGATTGGACGACTTTCAAAAGCAATGGGTCTTTCATCTTGCATTAAAACAACACCAATTCCATTTCCTGAAGCATCACATTTCACAATAAAGGTTTTTGTGTAGTCCGGTGTAGCTAAGACCAGTGTTTGGCACATTGCATCCTTAAGATGTTTGAATGCCTTTGTTGCTTCTCGAGTCCATGAAAATGCATCTTTCTTCAATAATGTTGTTAGAGGTGCTGCTATTCTCTCATAATTCTTAACAAACTTGTGATAATATCCTGTCAAATGAGAAATCCTCGCAGATGCTTTATGGATGTGGGGATTTTCCATTCCTTAATGGCTTTAGTTTTTCTAGGGTTTGCGTTAACTCCTTCATGAGATACAATATGACCCAGATATTCCACCTCTTGTACTCCAAATAAACATTTGGATCTTTTTGCATATAATTGTTTCTCGTCCAATAGTTGTAGAACCCTGTCAACATGTTCAACATGATCCTTCCAAGACTTGTAGATTAGTATATCATCAAAAAATACTAACACAAATTTTCTAAGGAAGGGTTTGAAAATGGAATTCATCAAACCTTGAAATGTAGAAGGTGCATTGGTAAGGCCAAAAGGCATGACCAAAAATTCATAATGACCCTCATGAGTTCTAAATGTTATAAATGTTGTTTTTGGAATGTCTTTAGTCTTCATTTTGATTTGATGATATCCTGAACGAAGATCCAACTTGGTGAAGTAAATTGATCCACGCAATTGATCCATTAATTCATCAATGATAGGAATGGGAAAGTTCTCTTTAATAGTGAGCTTGTTGAGCTCCCTATAATCCGGACACATGCACCATGATCCATCCTTCTTGTGCACCAATACTACTAGAGTAGATAAAGAACTTTGACTAGGTTGAATTATACCAGCCTCTAGCATTTTTGCAACCATAGGTTCAATTTCACTGTTTTTGGCATAGGGATATATGTACGGCCTGATGTTTTGAGGAACACTTCCTGGAATTAGATTAATAGCATGATCATGATCACGAATAGGTGGGAGAACTTTGGGAGTCTCAAATACCTTGGAATGATTGTCCAAGACTTTTTGGAGATCTGGAGAAATAGATGATTCCGATGTGGAAATATCTAGCTAACATAACTGTGTAATTACACTTATTTGTTCCTTTTTTAGAAGCTTTGTCATACCGTTAGAGCTAATTATCTTTCCTGGTTTCCTTGCAATACCCCTTAATTCAACTTCCTTTCCTTCTGTAGAAAATTTCATGAAAAGTTCTTGAGAATTAAAATCTGTTGTACCCAAGGATTGTAGCCATTGGACTCCTAGTACAACATCAGTACCTCCCATTGGAATGGAAAGCATTGGGCTAGTCAATACATATTCTCCCATGGATAGCTTGATATTATGGCACTTTCCAGAGAAATTTATTGTTCCTCCATTTGCAATCATCACTTGACACTCTGGTGCTAATTATAGGAAGCAATTCAATTCTTTTTCTACCTTACAATGAATAAAATTGTGGGTGCTTCCTGAATCAATCAACACTATTACCTTTTTCTTCTTGATTTGTCCTTCTATCTTGATGGTTTGAGGAGTGGTAAATCTAGCCAATGCATTACAAGATATGGTCGAATTCATTTCTTCTTTATCTAGGCTTTGTTCCAAAAGTATATCCTCTTCTTTTGAACTTTCTTTCTCCTTTTCTTCTTCCTCTTCACAATCTATGTAGAATAATTTATTTTCAGCACACTTATGACCTTTAGTGTATTTGTTATCACAACTGTAACAAAACCTTTTTTCTCTTTTTTCTTCCAATTGTTGTGGTGTCAACCTTATAGGTTGTGGAATGTTGTGGGTAACAACACTTCCATCTTTATAGTTGTGATTGGCATGCTTCCTGGTTGCCATAATTTTTCTTTCCATTTTTCTTGCTAACCTGAATGCCTTCTCTAATAAATCAGGTTCCCAAAGGTGAACATCATGTTGGATATTATCCTTTAAAGTTCCTATAAACACATCAATCCTATGCCCCTCTGGAATATTTTTTACCCCTATGTTCAATTTTTGTAACTCCTCAATGTGCTCGATTATTGAACCTTTTTGTTTGAGACTTATCAATTGGCTAAAAAAAGTGTTGCTTTTTGTATCCTCATAATGTGCTGTCAATTCTTCCGTAAAAATTGCCCAAGTGATAATTTGTTTATGAGAGCAAAGCCATTGATACCATACAAACTGATTTGGTTCTAAATATAAAGTTGCAATACTTACCTTTTGTGTGTTTTGCACATTATTGAGGTCGAAAAATTGCTCCATCTGTAATATCCATGTTGTGGGATCCTTGCCATCAAACTTTGCCATATCAATTTTTGGAATATGGTGGGTCTTTGATCCAACATTAGAGTCTATGGAATCATGATTAACATTTCTTTTGTTCTCATCATGAGTTCCCTTTAGTACCCTTTCACCATTAGTGACCATTTCTTATAGCAACCTATTCATATTTATCTTCAATTCTTCCATCTTATCATCCATGCCATCAATTTTAGCGTCCATGCCATTCATCTTAGCTTCCATGCCATCCATCTTAGCTTCTACATCTTTCTTTAAACAATCCTTCTTAGATTCTACACCTTTCTTTAAACCATCCATCTTAGCTTCTACATCTTTCCTTAAACCATCCATCTTAGATTCTGTTGCTTTTTGTGCAAGTGACACTTGTTGCACTTGTTCTTGTAATTTTGATATATCATATAGCATTTCTTCCTCTTCTTCATGAGTCATGCTAGAGCCATCAGGTTCCTTACTAGGTGTTTGAATTTTCTTTCCTCAGGGCATCAGTTACCAATAATAATGCTCTACTATCCCTTTGAATTCCTTCAAAATAAATTTTCAAACCAATCTTAAGCAAAAATTTAAAAGAATTTACACACATTGTTTCACTTTGTAGGAGATTGATATTGCCTCTAATGTATCTCTGCACTTTCAGATCATGTAGTCCTGAAATTGTGACCTATAGTAGTCGTCTGTGTCCTCTTTCCAATTCCACTAGTGTGATCCAAATTGGATTCTCCAAGGAAGAGTTATGTGAAATCTCCCACAGTGACCTGATTATAGGCTAGTTCAATAGAGCGAACTTGTCCGACATGCCATGAGTCACTGTTTTGACCTTTGGCTCTAAAACAATATATACAAGAAACTACAGTCTGTTCTCTTCATGCACCTTCTTACGAAATTTCAATCCAATGCTCAGAGAAAAAGTTATGACGATTTTCCCTAGGTTAGCTGTTTGGAATGTAATTCAGGAGTCTGCAACAAAACCAACTTCCTCAGATCATATCTCCGCAAATACAGCGTGAAAAGTTCTGAAATTTGGACTCAAGATTCAACACGATGTCTTCTCAAATGGGTTTTAGTTTTAGCTTCTGAAACGTCCCAGAAAAATGTTATAACAAAAATTCCACGATGACTTGTTTGGAGTAGCGAAACCCTAGAATCCAAAGCGCTGACACCAAATGTTATGAAACCAGCTCAAGAGAAGATAGAAAAGATAGATAAATTCCTTAGAATTCAGCCTCTTCAAGGGGGAAACCTCCTTTACATTACATAAATGAACAATTCTTGGATGATTCAAATGACAAAACCTTCTTTCTATATATAGGAATCTAAGGAGTCACAATATAACCTAGCCAACCTAACAATAATAATATAAAGCTACAAAAATAACAAAGAGGTATTATATGGGGTACAGTAATAACAATATGGTGGCACTAGGGGCACAAAAATATTAATAAGGGGTACAACTACAATAGTAATGGGGTAATCACTAGTATTATAGGGAGCCAACATATTCCAACTCAGACTTTCTCTAGAATAAAAAGTGATAGTTGTTCATTGGACATTTCGAGAAAACGAAGAATAATATTAAAAATACGAGACATGGGTTTTGTTCAGAATAGACCAATTCAGTTTTGTAATGAAAAATTTTCAGAAATTAGGTTTGGATTGGGAGAAACGCAAGTTTCTTCGAAGGATATATTTGCATATTTTTTGTTGTGGTTGTTTTCCAAATTGCCCCAATTACAATGACCAAATTTGACTTGCTCCAGCTGAATCATGACAGAACGATCTCTCAAATCTCATCTTGCTTATGGATATTTTTTAATAAATCTTATTGTAAATTTCCCTTTGCTATTTGTATATTTAAAAAGACACAAACCACAGAGAAGGCATGTAGGGGAGCAGATCAGAAATTGAAGATTTTGCATTGAGAATGTAACATGAGACTTCTGTAATTTCATTTTTATCAGTGAAAAATTGATATTATAATTATCTAGCCTTTGATCCTTTCTACCACAACCCTAATCAGGGAGTTGGGCCTGGTCTCTTGATCAGGTGCTACTGAAGTAACGTGTGCTTAGTTTATTTTTAATTAATGTATTTCTTCTTTTCGCTGTAATTGTTTGATGTGAATGTTGTGAATCATCTTGCTGTTACAGATTAATTATTTCCATCATTTGCTATGCTGTTACAGATTAGTTATTTCTATTATTTCCATTTTTTGTTATAGTTTATTTATTATTTTAGATTTCATGATTAATTAATTGAATTCCTCATCAATTGTTGTATTATGAATTTTCCCTTGCATATACAATGCATGATACCCTTGCAATAATAAACGACCTCGAATTGACATATTGATGTGGTAAAGGGTTGAATCATAGCATTCACACTCACACACCAACATTTTGGCATCATTGTCAGGGAGGCTATCAAAGTGTAAGAACATAACTAACATTGATCTTGGAGTCACTCTCTCGTCTTGTGGAGGGAAAGAGTTTTCTCACCCTACTCTAGGTCCTGAGTTTAGAATTTTCCTGGAGTTTTGTTTGTTTTGATTTTTATATACCCACTCTCTCATCTTGGGAGGGGAAAGGAGTTTTCTCACCCTACTCTAGGTCCCGAGCTTAGAATTTTCCTATATTTTTGTTTGTTTTGATTTTGAAATACACACTCTCTCGTCCTGGGGAGGGAACAATTTTTCTCACACTACTCTAGGTCCTGAGCTTAGAATTTTCCTGTAGTTTTGTTTGTTTAGATTTTGAAAAACCCACTCTCTCTTCCTCTAAGGGAGGGAAAGAGTCTTGTGACCCTGCTCCAAGTCCTGAGTCATGTGATTTTTAAATGTTTAAGTTGTATGAATAGAGATCCAAACAAAAGGGGCAGAGGAAGGCCCTCAAAACTCATGGGTGGAAGTGAAGGAAGAAAGCATCAAGATAATTTGGAACCTAGTTGAAGAACTTCACGATATCACAACTATGGGAAATCAAGACTATATTGAAGACTAGTTTCACTCTATTTTTTGCTTGCAATGTCACTTCCTACTTCAACAATTCCTGGCACCATTCTTAACAGGGAAGTTGGTCTCTCATACCCTAGTATTTATTGACATGCATTTCTCAAATTCGGGTATGTACACATTTAAGGCCTTATTTTGAAAATGGTCCCATTTTAAGTTCTCTTATGCATAAGTATACTTTATTTTTCAAGGTAGAGTAGCTTAGTGTAGAAAAGAAAATAAATAAGTACATAAATAAATAAATTTCTTTATATGTAGAAAGAGTTGTGCTTGCTGCAACTTGCTGAGCATATCAATATCAGTGGTAAATATTTGAATTTAATTTTGTATTTAGATGTATTATATTTAAAATATGATTTATACAAACACTCATGATCATTTCATAAATAAAAATAAAAAGTTCTTGATTATCATACCTTATGGCATGTGGGCTTGATGAAACCACTGAATACATAGTCAACACAATCATGTTTAGAGAGACCAAATGGACATATTTTCAAAACCTGTTTCTATCCTAAGTATCTATTTATTTCTACTTTATAATCCAATTTGAATCACTCAATTTGGATTTGAAATGAAAAATTTATGACCAAAACATTGATAGTATGTCGAGTAGGTAGCTCAGGAACATAGTTCATACAACCCATTTTTGGAGGCCTAAATGAATATATTTTTGAAACTTATTTCTATGGTGTATTACCCTATTAATATAGTGTACAATACAGTTTGAATCACTTGATTTTGATATTATATGAGAAAGTTATGACCAAAATACTGACTATCTATCGTAAATCAGCACCTTTAAAATTATGTTTTTTCGACTGTTCCTTTGCACATTTGACCCATAAATTATTCATGACATTAAAAACGGTTTCTATTGGATATATTAGCATGAATGTAATTTAGTCTCCAATTTTAATTGGTTCAATCCATTGTCAAACAAGAAATTTAGGCTTAAAATATCAACCGTTGGTCTAAGTTGGGAAATAAAAAATGACTTTGTTATGTAGGTTGTTCTAAGTAAATTTTACATATCATACCATCAAATTTTTAAATCATGTTTCAAATGGGGATAACTCTATGAATTCACATTCATTTGGATTTGGAATCACTCAAATTGGATGAAAAACAAAGAAGTTATGATTAAAACACTGCTAGTTAGTATGGTTGGCTACCGCTCACCTGCAGGTAATAAAGTAACTCTACATTGTCATCTATTTTCCATGGATTTCACCTCTCTTCTTCCATGATTATATGTTTTATTGTAGGTATATGCTCATTATGTTTTCAATTCCTAGGATAATAAAGGAGGTCAATTTGTTTTTGAACGGGTGATTATTGAAGGGAATGATAGTGAAATAATAGATTTTCATCAAAGCATCTATTAAGAAATCTAATATCATATAATTTAGATCTTTTCGAGGTGTGATGGAAATTGATTATAAGAGACTGTTACAAATTATTCTCATTATTTCTCACCAATAACATGAATACTTTTTCATTACCTAATGGATTCATAACAGGAGAAATGGAGAATTGATTTCTATTTGAAGATCCAAGTCATTTATGCCAAAACATTTTTTCATTCATTTACCATAGACAGATTGTTGTTTCTAGAAACAGACTGATATTCCCTTAGGAAACAACATTGTTATAGTCAAAATCATAGCCATTGCGACTTAAGTTATTTATTTATTTATTGTTTTTCAATAAAATTGTTGTTTCTTTTCTGATTCCTCTTATGTTTTTATGTTTCAAGTGTTCAAAGTCACAAATTTTGTTCCTTCATCAAAATGAAAGGAAGTTCTCAAGTTTCATGAAGTTACTCCATATTTATCCATTTTTTCCTAAGTCTTATTAGTATATGGTTTCCTTAGATCCATGGGGTACTGTTACTTTGGCACTGTTGTTACTCCCGAAAACCTTCTAAGTGTCAGATGTTGTTACTTCTAGGGCGTTGTTACTCTCTCGTTCCTGTTACTCCCAAATTTTTTATAAGTGTTGGATGTCATTAATCCTTGGATGTTGTTACTCGATTGATAGTGTTACTCCCAAAAAAAATTTTAAGTGTCGAATGTTGTTAGTCATGGGGTGTTGTTACTCCATGGCTATTGTTACTCCCGAAAATTTTCTAAGTGTCAGATGTTGTTACTCCTCAGATGTTGTTACTCATTGGATGTTGTTACTCCACCGATGCTATTACTCCCGAAAATTTTCTAAGTGTCAGATGTTGTTACTCATGGGGTGTTGTTACTCCATCACTATTATTACTCCCAAAAGTTTTCTAAGTGTCAGATGTTGTTACTCCTGGGGTGTTGTTACTCCTTCGATGTTGTTACTGCTCTGGTGTTGCTACTCCATGGTGATTTTTTTTCTAAGTACCCAGTGCTATTACTCCACCGCTGCTATTACTCCCAAAAATTTTCTAAGTGTCATATGTTGCTACTCCTTGGGTGTTGTTACTCCATCACTACTATTACTCCTTAGGTGTTGTTACTCCTCCGATGTTCTTACACCTCTAGTGCTGTTACTCCTATGGTGCTGCTACTCCGTGGGGAAATTTTTTCTAAGAACCCGGTGTTACTACTCCACCCATGCTTATACTCTGCCAAGGTAAGTCTCCAGGTATGTCCCTCATCAATTCTGTGTATTTGATTCACGTTTCACTTATGACATGACCAACCATGACTGAGGATGGCCATACCTCAGTTTGGGGGAGAGGGGAAGGTGTTGCATTTAATAGAAAATGTATCATAATGATGTCATGTCATCATTGTTATTAAAATATAGCGTCACCTCATACATCTCACAATTATTTCTACTATAATCCATAACAATCTGTAACCCCCGCTTATCCACACACATTGCAACTTTAATCAAGCATGAGGACATTAACTTGGTGAATGGGAAATACTTTTAATTATCTAGGTCCTCTGTGACATAATGATTGGGTAGCCAATTTATCATTGTTTATCTATAAGCATAATATTATATTTAAGGAATAACTGTGCAAAGATGATTTCATCATTCTAGCTTTTAACTTTCCTAATTTGTCAAGTCCCTAATCTTGTAAAATTTATGATGATGACCACAAAATTGTACTTAAATATTTTTGTCACTATCTAATGAACTATTCCTCAACCCCAATCTTAACAAAGGAAAATATATTTATCAACATTCATTTGAAGGTTATTATCTTTTGAGAAGCAAAATTACCCAAGTTGAAAATAGTTAGTACAAAACTTTTTATGCCATCCCTATCTCTTAAGGAGCTCGCTTGCAACCCCATCTATTAATTAAGATTTTGTTCATTAACAATAAGCATAATTGAATTTTAAACATAAATAGTCAACTGGAGGATAGGAGGTCTTATCATGGACTGACCTACCATGATCATAGGTCCTAATAGAGTGACATTATCACTACTGGTCACCAAGTCAGGGTAATGGCCTTTGGTCATAGAACTGAAGGACAAGAGGTCTCATCACGAGCTAACTTGTTCACTTTTATTAGCTCCCATGAATGACATTGTTATTAACTTGTTACCAAGCCAAAACAATGATATTCAATAGACATCTAAGTAAATTGAAATTCTTTTGTAACTATGTACTTACTTCTAATAGATGCGACACTAGGATCTCAATGGGTTAAAAAGGCATCCCTCTCAACACTATGGACACTTGTTGGCACTAGTGGCCATGCCTATGGTATAGAGGTTAATTCAATATTATGATCTACTTGTTTACCTTGTTTTCTCAAAACTAACTGCTAATAAAGCCCAATGTTGCATATATAAGGTTTACTAGAACTCATGGTTCATGGGGTAATATTTAAATCAGTTCTTAGATAATGATAGTTATGGTTTATATTATATATATTATTAAGTTACAAATATTTAATTTACATGTTAGGGATCAAATTTTTAGAATATTTGATATTTGATATTTCATATCATCTAATCTATCATTCCTTTATTCTACATGTTTCATATCTTTAACCAAAGATAGTTGCTTTACACATTCAATCTCTATTTAATCCTAGCTTAACAACACTACTATTACTTTGGGGTAGGATAAAGAGGCCTAATTATGATTTTGAATCATGATGAATTACTGATTGAGGATACTCATGAGATGTGTTATAGAAATCTTGATGACAAGGAAACTAATGAGTTTGGGGGAAAGAAATTTTTTCTACACTTTCTATTTACTTTCTTTGACCTTGCATGGCTTCCACCTTCCACATCACTTTCAACATTAACTCAAAATACATTAACTTCACCAAATATCAATCCATACATGCCATTCCACATTTTTATGGAGGTAAAAGTTGAGGTAAAATAGCATATTTTTTAATTTATTAAAATTTTAGGAGAATGTCATGAAGAAACCAATGAGCATTATTCATTCCTATTTTTCAACGACTATTTACCCTTCTTGGTTAATACAAAGGCATTGGGTTGCATGAGGACATGCATCATGTTTAGTTTGGGGGAGATGTTGGGTCCCTAATTTGTCATTATTATTATCACCTCTTAACATCCATTTCATCCATTTCTACTATTCTTTTATCACATTATTTACCACAATTTATTATATAATTCTATTTCATAATTAATTATGCTCTTGTGGATAAGTAATATTTGTTCTCCTTTAATTTTAATAAATTCATGATTATTATGAGTGATATTTCTAATAATGGTTTATAGATAAAAATTTTATAACATCACTCATGGTTTTAGCCTCCTAGTTCTCTTGCAGATTACAAATCTGATCTTCAATGCATAATCAAATATTCCAACTTAGAATTTCGTCGGAATAAAAAGTGACAATTTGCATTGGACATTTCGGGAAAATGAGGAAGAATATTAAAAATATGAGACATGGGTTTTGTTCAGAATGGACCCAATCAGGTTTGCAATTTGAATTTTTCAGAAATTCCGTTTGGATTGGGAGAAAAGCAATGACCAAATTCGACTTGTTCCAGCTGAATCATGATGGAAAGATCTCTTATATCTTATCTTGGTTATGTATATTTTTAAATCAATCTTGTTGTAAATTTCCATTTGATGTTTGTATATTTAAAAAGACACAAATCAAGGATAAGGCATGTAGGGGAGTAGATGAGATATTGAAGGTTTTTCTTTGAGAATGTAACATGAGACTTCTGTATTTTCATTTTTATTAATGCAATATTGATATTATGATTATCTAGCCTTCGATTCATTCTACCACAACCCTGATCATGGAGTTGGGACTTCTCTCCTAATCAAGTTGAGCTGAAGTAATGTGTTCTTAGTTTATTTTTAATTAACGTATTTCTTCTTTTCGCTGTAATTATTTGTTGTTAATGTTGTGAATTGGCTTCCTGTTATAGATTAATTATTTCCATCATTTCCATTGCTGTTACATATTAGTTATTTGTGTCATTTCCATTTAATGTTACAATTTACTTATTATTTCAGATTGCATGTTTAATTAATTGATTAATTTAATTCGTGATCAATTGTTGGATTATGAATTTTCCCCTGCATATACAGTGCATGATCCCCTTGCAATAATAAATGACCCTGGATTGACATATTAATGTGGTAAAGGGTTCAATCATAGAATTCACACTTAGACTCCAACATCTGCTGTGGTAGATTGAAGACAATGGACCTCTGAGGTTTTACCAGGGCCAAGTGGATTCTGAGAAGGATTATTGGAAGCAGTGTTTGAGGCTGACTTCTTTTAGGAAGAAAATTTTGTAGGGGCCTAGGATACTGAACCAACTACTCCATCAACAGGAGGCATAGCCTGTGACTTCAATGTTTTCAGATCAAATGATGGCCTCAGAGCATCGGGTAATAACTCATATAAAGTGCCAGACTGAGAGTAAATGAGATCTAAGTATTGGGAACGAGCAATGAATTGATCCTCCATGATGCACCCACCCATATCAATATCATGAGTAATTGGATCAATGAATGATTTGGTAAACTATTCGGTCAGTAAATGATCAACAATCTCGAATTTGGTCAGCCGATACCTATGCCTCCATTCATGACTGTGATTAGAGATGTGGGTCACAGTATTTTGCTTCAACGATATAAGCAAATAGGTGTTGGTTTCATAGAAAACCAACAATTGGGAATGGGTGAGGAAATCCATGACTAAAGAGTTAAAGTCATAATAAGTACTTTGAGGGAGCTCAATGTACCACTTGGCTGCAATGCCTATGAGAGTTTGTTGGAAAAGACAATGACAAATACAATCATCAATGTAAGAATTCAAAGAGAACCAAAGGTGATATGTCATCACATGGGATTGAGAATATTCCTCTACTTTCCCATCAAACTTTGGACAATCGCTCAATATCTTGGATGGGACAGGAGACTAGTCGGTTGAATGAAGAATTGGATCATTCATGAGTTGAGACACATCTAGCAACTCTAGTATAGCCAAGAATGATAATTGGGTATTGGAAGGCATTGAAGGTCAATAAGCAGGTCCAACTGGAGGAGCCCATCCCTACTGGTAAGGATTCTTTCCCTATAGTGGAGGGTTCTATCCATAGGGCATTTGATTTTGCCCCCATTGTATGTTACCTTTCTTGTAGGGAGGATTTTGACCTTGAAAGCCTTGAAATTGTCCAGCCATAGGTTGTTGATGAGCAACATATCAGTTAAAAGGTCATTGAGCCTATTAACCCTGGACATATGGGTTTTGCAACTGTTGTCCATGGGCATACGAATTTTGAACCTGTTGGCCCTGGACTTAAGGATTTTCGACCTGTTGTCCTTGGACAAAAGGATTTTGAACATGTTTCCCTTGGACATGAGGATTTGGGACTTATTGCTGCAAGACTTGACCCTAACCTTGTCCTTTCAAAGGTAACCCTATTGATATGTATATAAGGGTTGCTGCTACTCGGGTTGGCCTTGCTGCTATGAGGGACGACCTTGTGGCTACAAAAGTTGTCCCTGCGGCTTCAGAGCATGGCCTTGCAAAGACATAGGTTGGGGGGTTTGTTTAACATACTGCATTTGTAGTCGGATGGTTTTATGCAGCTGCTACGAGAGTTTCCCCTGCGGCTATTGCAATGGTCCTTGCTACTGCATCATTGGACCCTGCTGATGCATGGATGGCCCTTGCTGCAACAAAGGTTTCCCTTGTCGTTGTAGAGGTTTTCCTACTGCTGCAAGGGTACTTGGACAATTCCCAGATTGAAACCTCGAAATTTTCCAAACTTTATCTGGCGATAGCAATTGGGAACGGTGGTTGGACCAGGCTAAACGTACTGCCCAGGTTGAAGGAGGGAAGGCCGATTTACCATTCCTTAGGAACCATTTGGAACATAAGGAGTTTGTTACTAAACCTGGGCCTCATAAGGCTGCTAATACTGGAAATTGATTCACCCAAACGGACCAATGGGATTTTGGACTTGTTGGTACTAGACATTGCTTGATCCAGCAGGACCAATAGGGTTTTGAATAACACTAGAAGAAGGCTGGTTCACTCCAACTGTGTGAGAAAGAAAGCTACTCACATTAGTTGTGCCCAACACCGTAGAGACATTTGGATTCTACCCGCAAGGTGGTGGAACACCTTGTGCACTTATTGGACGGACCGAAGGACTAGTGGAGGTAGGACTCGAGACCATCGGTTGCACTAGATGGGTGACTTGGACTAATGAGACAAGACAGCTCAGAATGGTGGGCTATATTGGGACTCAAGTAATTGCATAAATAAGAATATGTTGGGGGGTCTGATTCGAAACGAAAGAACCCATGGTAGGCATCAAGCCAGATACCCAAACAAGATTATGATAAATTGAAGAGGCACTAGGTGTGACAAAGACCAACTATGCTAAAGTCACATAATTAAGAGGTAAGTTATGATAAACACTTATGGAAATTCTTCGTATGAATGGGAAACCTTCTGCAGGAAACTGATCTTCTTCCTCTTCGATAGTGTGTGGAGTGGAAACCTATGAGAGACCTGGAGAGGAAATTGGAAATTCATCTTCAGGTTCCATCAATGGAAACAAGTGATGATGAACAACCAAAGATGTTCGAGGGGATAATTCCAAAGGAAGACCTGGTTGATCATATGGAATGTATGGACACTACAGGGATAACACAACAAGGTCAAACAAAGGATTCATAGGATAAAAAACTAGTCCAATCTGACTGTCAGGGGTCCACTCACTCTTAGGAGTCTGGATAGGATTATCTAGATATTCCAGGCCAATATCAAAAGGTGATATAGTATCCGAGGGAGGTGGAGGATGAGATGACAAAGGTTGAATTCTCAGAAAAATTCCAAGTTCAACACCTTGGTCCTCAAGTGACTGTAGTAATTCAGGAAATGGCTCCTCAGATAATCTTTCAGATGGAGGATATGAAGAGGGAATAGGTTAACTAGGCAATTAAGCCACGATGGCTTTGCCTCAAATAATAAGAATAGAGAGATAAATTCCAAGGCTTTAAATGTGCTTTAAAAGGAATACTCACGATTTGGTCTAGAAAATACTAACAGGGATGTTACGCAATTGTGGGAAACATTTTTTAAGATGCATAAATAAACTAGTACTCTTTCATGTTTTAAGAGTCGAGAAAGAAGCAAAGGTGACTCTATGACTTTTGATTTGGAGCAAGCTCAAAAGAACAAGTGTTCGAATTATCTTTTAATCCTAATGAGTCAAAAATATCAAATGATTACTCAGGATAATCTAGGTAAAAAGTATTACCAAGTAACCATGAACTTCAGAATACCTCCCGATGAATCGAGAAATACAAGCAGATGATCTCCTCGAATGTTGTGTTTGATGTATCACGTTTACAAGGAAGCAGACTTGGCTTCCTATGGATAAAGGATTGCAACCTAGTGGGGTATCCCTTTATATACTTAATGGTATGGGGAGCAGAAATCCTTACTAGCATTGTCTAGTGCCAAAGCAAATGTCAATTGTTACGTTTAAAGACGTCAGAACATGTCTCTAGCCTACACCTTCTAGATGTGATCATTAGGTTTCAAATGCACCTTAGGTTAATTGAGTTCATTTTAAAGTTTATCTTGAATTATGTCTCAGTTTTTGGGCCTTAGTGTTGTGATTCGAAAAATCTCGTATGTAGCTAAATGAGACAAGAATCTTTCACTTTGATGAATTGTTTACATAAGAGAGGATAGAACAATCAAATGCAAACCACAAAGCAACTAAAAACAAAATGATTTTTTTCACTACATTACTTTTTGAAAACAAAATAATGAAAAACCCTTCCCAATTCCTATATTCCTAACAAGTGCACTTCAAGCAGTCCTTTCAAAGGTAAAGATAATTCTTTTTCTTTTCAAATGAAAATACAACTCTAGTCTCCAATGATGCTAACTAACGTAACACATTGATCCAGCAAAATAGAATTGTGTACTTTTCATGAAATGACAAAATGAGTTTTTTGTAAAACACTTCGATGAAAAAGTTTTCGGGAGAATTGATCCTGAAAAAGGTGGAAAGACACAAAATGAACTTCTTCCAAACCGATGATGCAATGACTATACCACAAACAAGACAAGCAATGTGATCTATGCTAGAAAGGAGACGTTTAAACAAAAAAATGAAACTTTTCATACTTGAATGATGGATATCAAAGAAATAAGAGGACTACAAATGAAATGCAAGGAGTAAATTTACCAAAAACTTGACTCACTGAGTTCACAATCAATGGGATGGATGGTAAGCTAGATCTCTGAGAGCCACTAACCATCCAAAGACTCAAGAAGTCAAACAAAGTAAGGCAAACCAACAAGCACACAAACCAAGCCAACTCAAGATTTCCAGTCAGGTAGAAATAGCCTAAAACAAGCTAAGAGGCAGAAATAAAGAGAGCAAGACACAATGGTTGGGATCTTGGGTAATCTCCACCTAAAAGCATCAACATCACTACCTAACTGAAAACAAGTGCCAGTGGGGGGTCGACATGACTATTTTGGTGAAACTCGATCTGATCAACACGACTATTTTAGAAAATACCACACTAGCAAAGGATTCAAATGAAAAAAAATATTCTTCAGGTAAAAATGAGACTTTCTACTGTAAATTTTAGACTCAGAGAAGTAAACAAGGAAAATTATATAACACTGGAGGGAAATGGTAATACTAGAAAAGTTCACATAAAACCATGAAATTATAATCAATCAAACAGAAGGATAGAATGCCGAGTGGGGTCGCCAATTTGTGATGTAGGTAAATTCTAAGTGCGGACACAAACAATTCCTCTAGCCTGAGAGAGCGGGTCTAGTCACAAATATACAATCTATGGAAGATTTCCTTAGGCTAGAATCAATTAAAATGTCCTACCTCTTAGAATTATATTCCGCTTGGTGATGATCCTACTTCCTTGCTCCAGCTATCTTTTGTTTCCTTCCTTCGCACACCTGAAATAAGAAAAAAAAATAAAATGTAATAGCATATAATATTGTACTCAGCCTACTTAACAAGTCGAGAAATATTAAGCCATAAACTTGTGAGCTGACATTTCATGTAGGAAATCAATCGATAGTTGCATCTATATTAGTTCAAGAAGAGATTACAACCGATGCCTTGCCATTGTTGTTCTCCTCCGACATATCCGATTTCCCACACTTCTTCTCTTATCTCATAGATAGCCTCAACAATGGTAGTCTCAAGGCACTTCCCTTTAGTCCTCACACCAAACCAAACTCACAATTCTCCCTTAAAGACAAACTAGGAAGTTACTAACTAAGGTTAGCTTGCTGACTACTCCAAAATCAAAACCTTAGCCAAAACTTAATTAGGACTAAAAGCTCACTTGTGCTTGGGAAAACAAAGGTTTATATAGCTGGGATGGAGGGGAGATGGTTTGTCTTCTCATGGAAGAAGGCCTTATCCCTTGTATTAGTTCCATCCTAGTGGGGCAAAGGAGCCCAAACTAATCTCCTCAACTCCATCCAGCCTAACCATTTACCAGACTTTCGTTACAAAGCTTCTAGAGCTAGAAGGTTCCACTACATATTTAAAAAAACTTTCCAAAAGTGGATTGATGCGACTGAGAAAGGGCTTAGTTGATCCAATCAACACTAGGGATAGTTTTGAACCCTACATATTATCATTAGGAGGACATGGGTCATTAGCTCCGGTCATGTAAATTGGGATGAACAAAATATTTTTTGGAAATGATGCAAAAGGTAATTGTTCTACTCATGAAGAGGGACACAATGGGAGTTTCTTCATGATGGGAAAGCATGTTAGGAACACTGTAGAGGTCCTCCAGGATCAAGGATGAGGAGTATAGGGACAGTGAAAAAAATTTGTGTAATAGTACATGCCACTACTAGACTATTCTCAAATCCTTGTCCACAATTTAGAATGCTCACTAGGGATGAATCTTCATTTCAAAAGATAGAAGAACAACAAAGTATCCGTCAAAAGGATCAACAATAAGAAAACCTAGAAGCTTCTTCTAGTTATCTATGTAAGGAGATAAATAAGTTATGGGTCACATGCAATGAAGTTCAAACAATAGACCTAGAAATTGAAGAATTTATAGAAGAGCCCTTATGCATTCATGATCTTGAACAAGTTCCAGAAGAAGAAATTTGTGCTATGATAGTTGAGAAAAATAAAAAACTTAAAGATCACATTAATACTTGGTTTCAACTAGTCATTAGGCCACAACAACACTCCATTTTTCAACCTCCTTTAGCATCAAATCTTTATGATCAACAAATTTTCTAACTCCAAGTATTCATTAAGGTATATTTTTCAAACTTGGATGTGAGTATACTTATGATCTTGTTACACAAATGAATGCATTAGAAATTCTCTTATACTTGAGAGAATGAATTATTTTTCTATAATAGAATATGATATAATATAATAAACGAATAACTAGAATGAGTTCACAATAAGACTTCCATAATAACTTTGTTTCAAACTCTCATGAATAATTCTTCAAGTCATTGTTCAATACTAATTTGGAAGGATTCTATGGCAAAATGCAACAAGTAAAATCCTATTTTGGGTAACCATATAGGATCATTTTGAAATAATGTTTATTGAAATCTAGTTTTTAAATCCATTTTGAAATTTTCAATTTGGATAGCAAATCAAAAAGAAAGAAAAAAACTAGATGTTAAGAGACAATTTAGAGGATAGAGTTAGTATAAACTTGATTTGAGGGGTCTAATAGAAACATTTTTACCTAAAATTCATAGGGAAGATAGCCATTGGAATCTAGTTTCCAAATCAATTTGAATCAGTTCAATTGACTATCATATGAAAAAGTTATTTTAAAATACTAATTTCTTCTAGAAAAATCTGCATGGTGACAATTCTAGGCCGTCAGTATTCATTGGCATATTTGACATACAAAATCATATTCTTTTCAAACCCTGCTTATATAGAATATATATATGTAAGTATGGTTTAAGGCACAATTTGAATAACAAAATTTGGAGGTGAAATGAAAAAGTTATACCACATTTAGTGACTGCATGTCTTCAAATCAGCGTAGTAAACCCCTTCTTTTTAGGTCTATTCATCAACAATTTTGTGATATCAAGCCTAGTCATTTTTAAACATGTGTTGGGTGATATAAATGCTAGGTTTTAAATGAACAACTTGAATTTGGAATGAACCAAGCCACAATGGATGTGTGGCTCTTCACTCATGTCTTACCATCACTTCCGCCCTTGAGCTGCCCTGCAACTAAGATGACACCAACATTTATACCGTCATTTAATTTGTCAACTCAAGGTCATTAGACTCAGAGGCATAGCATAGGTAATGCTAGAATATCACCTCAGATATTTGTGAAATTGAAACCCTAGAACCTACAAGAAATCAAAAGGCATCAATCAAGTAAGAAACAACTCTCTTCAAGGAAAAATAAACATATTGGGAGTCTACTTCTGGCTCCCCTTGGGTTGGGTTGGCTCTTGTAATAAGTATTCCTCAATTGTCTAGGGGAAAAAGTAATGTAGGATCCACTCACACTCACAACTTGTTGAAGAAAATAAATAAATGCAAGACAAGCCCAATGACAAGAATCTTAAAATCTACTGCTACACTACAAATATGAGAGAGCATGAACTAAGCTAGAAATCATAAGATCTACTGCTATACTACAAATATGAATTGAGCTAGAAATCATAAGCAACTGAACCTTACAAGAATATTTGAATGTTGTTAAAGGAATCAAGATGATGATGTTCTGCTTCAACACAAAGTGTATCATAGAAATAAGACAGATCCATCTGTTGCTTCCAGGCTCACATAAATACTATGATATAAGCAGCATTCGTTATGATGAAAGGAATATTAATCATGATTATTGATATTTACTGATCCTTGCATTATTTTGTTGAGGTAATAATGAATGATAAGAAATCAGCTCCATGGACACTCTAATTTCCCTTTTTGAATCTTAGAGTAATTTTCATTATGCAACAATTGAGATCAAGGTAAATATAACATTTTAAAACCAATTGAGATGCAAATGAAAGTATATACTCTGCCTCACAGTTTGTAATATAAAATCATTAGTAAAATTTAAATAACATTCAAAATGATGGAAAGGATTTAATAATATTCTTGAATTGCATTCTAGACAAGAAGCATGTTGTCATACTATGCAAAACAAACTGTCACATAATCAAATGGTAATCTATGCCAACACACAACATATACAATTAAAATATACCAATTTAAGCTAAGGAATCATAAACTAAGAAAAGAAACGATCATTAACCATCCGAGGAAATATAGAACAAGATTTGAATATGGATGGAAGGATTAATATATAAAACTAATGCCAGATTGTATTAATTCTAAAATCGATATTACATATCTGGACTCCAGTGGTCGCCTCAGTCATTTCATTGAGAGCACAGTAAAACTTAATCTTCTACATTGTAAAAGTACCCTACCTCTATCGAACACAATACATTTAAGTCGTGGTGTCTCCCTATTATATTGATTCAGACGTGCCCCATCCATGCATGTGTCCCTAATACAGAGCATGGCTTCACATTTTATAACCATGCTGGCACACTAGAAATCTGAATTTTATGGTTATCTAATACACAAATTAGAGTTAAAAATTATTTCAACTAAAAATAAGAGATATGATAACTAGACAACCACAAAACGATCTGCAGTTCCCCTAGAAAGGCAAAAAACCAGTATTCCAGATATTGCTGGAAAGTTGTTGAATGCAGTTTGACTGAATGTTTGACTCTAACTCTACGCACTATTTTGAAGGCTTGGAATCCATCGAAGGAACACATCAGCATATTGACCGTCTGCCCTCCAAAACCCATATGGCCATTTTCTTTCATGATAGTCTGAAGTAAGAAAATCATGGAAGTGAGAACAAGATTTCCACTATTGGTGCAGGAATTGGGTTGGTGTAACATGAAGTGGACTAGTGGAACTGGATCTATACATTTTCCATCGAAGAAACTATATATTAGAGGTTCTTTGACATGAAAATACCTTCATATTATTACATAAAGAAGAATTCAATAGTTCATATCATATTATTTCTGGGTGACTTTATATTAGCATAAAAAGGATGGTAATGGCTATAAACACCTGGTGCAAACACAAGTTGTTTAACAAAAAGTATAGAAGGTTGAGACAAAACAGAGACTCAACATCCCCCCACGGTCAGCTTCTTTCACATCCTAGTGCAAGCCAAACTAGAAGATGGACTTCAAACTTCAAAATTTTAACTATAGTCATTGAAATGTTCAAGTTCTTTCTTGTTGTGCTTTTGATCACTTCAATTTCTCTTTTCAAAATCATGTTATGGGTAACATAGGACCTGGCTCGTCTGGTCCACTCCTTGACCAACTTATGTAATTTCTTCATCTTAACAACTAGTCTGATGTTTTTATTATGTATCTTGGTGAATAGTTCCTCCAAATTTTGGTTCTCTCCTTTTAAAATGTCTTCACGAGCAACGAGCTCTTGCACCTTTTTCTTCAATTTCCTAATCACCCTATTTTTCTTCTACAATATGTAATCATCGGTAAGCCCTTTTGATATTGGTTGATTGCTGGAATGAATGGCCATCATTCCAACCTCAGGGGGATCAAATTGGGACTCAAATCCTTGGTCCATGGAGCTTTAAAACTGAGGCTTTTCCCTTTCAAAATTTTTATTTTTCCCTACAACTCATTCAGTGACTGGTTTAGATACCAGATTTTTGATCTAGGACATAAATTTTTCAGTAAATTCAGAAAATTTATGGAGTTTATCTTCCTCGATGGAACCAGCCTATCCTTTTTCCTTTTCTTCTTCCTCTGGATCCAAAACAATGGCTTGAAAATCCAAGTTTCTAGAAGGAGGTCGAATGGCTTTCTTGATACTGCGTGTAATCCATCGTCCTACAACGTGAGTCTGAGGTTCCAGTGGTGATGTTATGGGTGTTATAGGGTGTACAAAGGTTGCAGAGATTTCAGGGCTTTCTACCCTTGTCTACCTCGATTTCCTAGGAGGTGAGGAGAGGCAAGCATCTATTCCATTTTCCTCTAGGGTTTTGTTTGCTTCACGCAATTCATCAGGAGGTGGGTTGGCGGGCTCCTCAACGACTATTATCAAGCAATTTCTCTAAAGAAAATCATCCCAGTCATTTTACCTGATGCCTAACTCATCTGCAATTAATATTTTGATGAGCCCATAATGGTAAAGGCTTGACCTAGGATTTTTAGCAGCCCTACAAACCCCCTGTGACATCTTTTGCAAGCTCTTGATAAGGAAGTATGGAACATTGATTCTCTGCTCACCAGTAAAAGTTAATAACAAACCTAGATGATAGAGAAAAATGGTTGCATACCTTCCTTCGTAGGTCAAATTCTTCTGGAGAATGAACAAAGGAGTGCACCATTCGTCTTTGATCTGAGAACGCGGTATCCGCTTCACCTAGTTAACCGCTTGATGCCATTATTTGAGAAATTGCATAGTTTGTCGCTTTTCTATGATTTTGTTCTTAAACCATTTGACTCCCTCCAAGGGTAGCCCAATTTCTCGAGAAATGGTCTTTTCATTTACATTCATAGTCACATCTCCAATTCGAGCTATTTTTCCATCAAATCCTTGAGTGAATTGAAACACGACCTAATCTTCATGGCCCTATAATTTGGCCATGAATTTGTGCCACCCATCTCTTATTAATTTTTGTTTGTAGGCATTGTACTCCCAAGTTTGCTCTAGCTCTTCGATGGATCCAGGTTCATGGCAGTCATATTTCTTTGTCATGGCTTGGATGGATGATATGTGCTTCGAGGTGGAGATGAACGAAGCTAACTCAATATGTTTTGAAGCAAAAAGTCGAACGACTTTTAGACTAAGTACTTATGAGTGACATAACGGTTCATAATGCACATTCCATAGGATATGCATATTAGATGACTCATGAAGCATCAAAGGGCCATGCAAATGTAATCATCATAAAAAGTGTCATGAATTAACCTCAATCCTATCTAAATATAGCTTTCCTATTACTAATCAACTATAATGATTACTCACATCCATCCTTATGACAGAGAGGAGTATAACTACGCATTATCAATTATGATTACCTCGGTTGATAGCATAAAACACCCATTGGAAAAATGATGAAAGTTAGCACAGAAAAATACTTAAGGTTATTATTAACTTTTTTTTGCATCAGTAAAGAATGATTTATCTTTTGCATTTCCCATTAGAGTTCTACAAGCCCTTGCGAAAGCAGCGAGGAAACAAATTATTAAAGCAGAGAGGATTAACATAATCAATGTTAGGAAATAGCATATATATAGATCATTAAAAGAAATCAAATATGTACCCACCGTCTCGTTTCAAACAATTCCATATCCGACATAGATTTCTTTGAAGAATTTCGAGTTTCATGAGGATTAATGATGAAAATTTTCTTGAAATAGGAGTGTAATTCAAAATACCGCTACAAGATTCTCATATCTGTTTTAAAAATCCTATACTTATGATAACAATCCTATTCTTACTATGACAATCTTGTTCCCAGGACATATAGGGCTAATTCATATGCAACGAAAAACAATAAACATTGTTGTTAAACAACACCTAGTGAATAAACATTATTGAGTAATTCATCCCTATGAAAATTAAAGTTAGCAATGATACCAGGAAGAGAGTAACAATAGAGTTAAGATATTACTTTCCTCGATCAATCAGTAACCTTGAACACTCTAAATGTTTTTTTTCATATAGATGAAAAAAATAAATTGCCCCTCAATCTGGTACAAAGGATTACCTTCACTAAGGGTACCACATCATCGAAGATGTCTAGTTTTTGAAAGATAGAACTTGACGCATCGTGTTCAAATTGTCTTAAAATCATTTTCCAAGAAAAATGATGAGTTTTAGTGAAAGAGAAGGATAACCAAGCAAATCATAGTATGTAATTAACTTTAATACCAAAAAAATAGCCCTACTGCCCGCAGGTGTCCATAACATCAGTAGGGATGTCTTTTAACCTAATAGAATGTCTGTGTCCCACTAACTAGATATAAATTTAGGGCTAGATTCTTTTTTAAATTTTACATGAAGGCCACTGTCCTTCCTTGCTAACGAGTTGATGGTAGTGCCACTCACAAGAAGTAACATGGATGAACATGTAAGCTTGTGATGAGACTTCCTTTCTTCTAGGTTTTGGCTAAAATCCATTACTCTGGCTTGGTGACCAAGAGCAGTAGTGGCATACATGTTAGGTCCCAGGATCGTGGTAGGTAGGTTGGCTCATCACGAGACCTCTTATCCTCCCGTAAATATTTTGTAAACTTTGTTTTTGACTAACTTTAGAGGCTACTTTATAAGTGTGGAGACAAATCTACTCCTTAAGAGTTATGGGATGGCATGAAAATTTTTTAATGACTAATCATTACTGGCTAGTTTCTCTACCCTAAAGACTTATTAAAGATAATCATGAATAATGACTAAGATATTTTTTGAATTAGGAATGCTAGTGTTGTCATGAATAACTTATTGTGATCTATACTAGAGTGGTCTTCCATAGGGGTTTTTTTCAATGCCCTACCCTCATAAGTGGAAGACTCCCTCCTGCATATAAGAGTACTTTCAATGCATGCATGTGCATAATATAAGGACAATTATACTCATGTTCATGTTTGAAAGGTATATACAAGAAAATACGAGAACATGAGGTACCAACTGCTTTAACTGATGTGATGCTACAAATTTTTGAATGATAAGGGAGGAGTGGATACTGACAGTCATTTCAAACCAAGATTCTATGGGATCCATATACTCTTGGTCATTTGATTCATGGGTAGCCTCCAATGCAACATTCAAATCCTCCACATTTCTTTGCTTGTCTTCTAAAGTGCAGGCTGGATCACATAGGTGTTCTTCAATTTCTACTTCTAATGGTTTCTCCTCATCAGGAATGATCCATAACTGCTCGGTCTCCTTAGGAATATATTCTGGATCTTCATGAGTCTTCAGTTCCGAAGGAATAAACTTTTCTATGATTGAGGACAAAATATGATCTTTTTGTGAAACAGAGACTCCAGCTTCTGCTAGAATTTGAGATAAGTCTTTTAATACCATCACATTTCTTATCATTTTCCTACTAGGTGGTATTGTCAACACACAGATCCAGAGTGGGGGTTCTTTTAGTAGATGCAAAAATTAACTGAAACGATCAAGAACAAACTAAATTCGTAATCTAAGGAAATCACACTTGCATAAATTAAATAATCTAGATCACAGAAAAGAAATCTACTTAAGAAATTATTCCTAGAAACTCAATTGCAATTAAAAAAAAACAAATCAGGAAACACACCTTCCACTAAATAAAATCACTCATTTGAAGAAAGGAAAACATGGCTTATGAGCTTTATGGAAATACCGTCGAGTATGCTGTAGCAACCAAGGGGAATCTCGCTAATCTAAAAATTCAATTGCAAAAAAAAACAAATCACGAGGCCTTATCCTAGAACACCTCCACGGAAACAATACCAAAATGTTGGGTGGTATAAATGCTAGGTTTTATATGAACAACTCAACTTTGGAATGACCCAAGCTACAACGGATGCGTGAATCTTTACTCACATCTTACCATCACTTCCACCCTCTAGTTGCCTTGCAACTAAGATGACACCAACATTTATACTGACATTTAATTTGTTAACCCGGGGTCATAAGACTCAAAGGCGTAGCATAGGTAATGCCAGAATATGATCTCAGAGATTTATGAAATTGAAACCCTAGAACCTACAAGAAATCAAAAGGCATCAATCAAGTAAAGCAACAACACTCTTCAAGGCAAAATAAACATACTATTGGCATTATGACACATATTTGGCTCCATGAGACAGGTGTTGTCTTTGATGGAAACTCACTCAGATCATAGTTCAAACTCTCAGAATGAAGAAAGAGAGGTATACATAGGTTTCTCATTGACCAAGGTGTGTGTACACGTGGGTTCATAGACCAAAAGGCGTGTATGTAATACACACGGACTTTCACGAAAGGAAAGGTGCGTACATGTTGGAAAACTTAGTTTTAGTTAGTGGTATTTGGTCCATCGTATTTTGATCCATGGTATTCGTCCAAGGTATCCTATCCGAAGTGTTGACCCCAGGTATTTGTGTTGGCATTATGATTCTGGTTGGTACTATGGTTCAGGTGTTGTACTTGATGGCAACTCACTCTAGTGGCAGATCTCAGTTCAGGCACTCAAAATCATGGAAATTAAGATACCCGTAGGTAATCCTAGAAGAAGCTACGGACCCGCAAGTACGCCGACCAAGGAGTGTGGATATGCACACAGGCTTTCCGTTCAGTAGGTGCGGACCTCAGTTTCACTCTCTCCAATGCATAAAATTGCGTGCACGTGGGAATCTTCATGAATGGTTCATGGTATTAGTCCAACAGTTCTTAATCTTATGGTTTTGGTCTGTGGTATTGCATCTAAAAATATTGATCCAAGGTATTAGGTTCATGGTATTGTGTTATTATGGTTTTGGACTGTGGTATTGTGAAAGGCTTGCCTTTAAAAGAGGAAAGGAGATCTCTTAGCCATACACTTGTGAAATTTGAATATCTTAAGATCTGAAATTTTGGGTGATTGGTTTTTTAAGAGCTAGATCTAAATAAGGAGAAACCTTAAGGTGAATCTATTGATAAGTCATGATCTCTCGGGCGCATGAACAAATCTATGGATCAGACTGACTATGGCACATTGGAGGACTGTTAATTTGGCCCTAATCAGAAGTTCGCAAGTGAGCCAAGGCATGAGTGTGGGGGTACGCACCTCAGAAGAAGGCGCAATGCGAGGTACGCAGCACAAGAGAGTGCAGGCCGCACGCAACACTACAAAAGGAGAAGTGCGAGGTACGCAGTTTGGGAAAAGGCATAATGCGGAGGTACGTTGTTTGTCTGAGAGTGAGAGTGCGGACTTGAGAAGAAGTACACAGAGAAGAAGAACCACCAGTGTGGATCTGCGCAGTTTAGACTCAGAAGAGCTGCAGATATTCGTAGGCCCCTCTTGGTGAAGTTGCAGACTTATCTTCGAACTTTTGTTGACTATCTTTTATCTATTGCAGCAGAATTCTGGGTTTAGATTTCTGGTATTACTTTTTTGTTTACAGCATTCTGAAGAGTTGGGTGATTCATTGGTTGATTGTATAAGGAGATTGGGTGATTTTCATATACTTGATGACTATTTGATGTCCATGGATCCAGTTTGAAAATTAATGAATCGTGGTCCTTAAAGAAGTAAAAGAGCTAAGGGGGTTGTAGCTCCCTTCCAGGAGAGACTAGAAAACGAGAGAGAGTTGTAGCTCTCTGCAGGTTGCAGCCTACGTACTGGTAAAGGACTACACCAATACAAAATCATTGTAAAGGAAGTTTCTAATTGAAAGAAGATAGAGACATATTGCAACAGGTGGTTTTCATCCACATTGGGTTTCCACCTTATATTTGGTGTTCTTTGGTGTGACTATCTGTTTTTCTTGTTTCATGCTCATTATTATATGGTACTGACATACAAGCTAAAGATCAATATCTAAGAATTAAATTAAGTATAAATCAGGAAGTCATATTGAAAATAATTTGATAATACTAATTCACCCCCCCTCTCAGTATTCTTTCCAACAATTGGTATTAGAGGAGGTCCTTTAGAAGAAGCTTGATCGCTTGAAGGAAGATCTTTCATCATGAGCAACTACGAGAGGGAAGCATCAATCAGGCCACTGATTTTTGATGGGACAAAATTTGTTTATTGGAAGGTATGAGTTACTGCCTATCTTGAATCTCTTGGTACAAAAGTTTGGGATATCATAGATACAGGGTATACTTTTCCATCAGCAACTCCTACAGATCCGGCTGAGAAGAAGAAGTATGAAACAAATACAAAAGTAGTCAATACTCTATTAGGATGCCTATCTCAATAAGAATTTGTCAAGGTTATGCAGTTTAATTCCGCAAAAGAGATATAGAACATGATTGTTCTAAGCTATGAAGGAGATGATCAGGTAAAACGAGCAAAACTTCAAACCCTTAGGATTCAATATGAAAATCTCAAGATGTATAATGATGAAAGTGTGGCTAATTATTTTCTTCGTGTAGATGAGATTGTTAATTGTATGAAAAATTTGGGTGAAGAAATAAAAGAGTCTGTTGTGGTTGAAAAAGTTCTAAGATATTTGTCATCTAGATTTGAATCTAAAGTTTCTGCTATAGAAGAAAAGGAGAATCTACAAAATCTTAAAATGTCACAGTTGCACGGAATTCTAACTGCTTATGAAATGAGGAAAGGAGGTCCATCAGACAGGAGAGTAGCTGCCTTCAAGTCAGGCAAAGGAGAGTACTATGAGTCAGGACACGTGTCAGAAGAAGAAGAAGAATCAAATTTTGTCAGAAATCTTCAACGGGGTACTGGAAGATTCATAGGTAAGTTACCTTTCAAATGTTTTGGTTGTGGAAGAGTAGGTCACTATGCTGCCAAATGTCCTCATAAGGATAAGATTGACAAGGGGAAGGAACCTGTTAGATGGAACAAGAAACAGAATGCAAATAAGAAAAGCTATTACACTCATGAAGATAGTGATGGACTATCAAATAGCGATGAAGATGAACAAGGTAATCACTATAAACTTTTAATGGCCTTTGAAGATGATGATTACTTGGATGCTATAGATGTGGATGGTTTTCATGAAGAGATTTCTAGCCTCAAAACATGTTTAGAAGAAAAGAATGTGATCATTGATACTCTACAATTTCAACTTGATGAAAAAGAAAAATTTCTTGAGAAGTTAGAATGTGAAACTATTGGCCTTAGAAAGGAAATTGAGAAAACAAAGGCCCTTAACCTTAAATTTGTTAAAGGATCTGAAACTCTAGATGAGATTATTAATGTGCAGCGTTCCCCTCTAATGAAGATAGGTTTGGGGTATAATGGTGAAATATCTCAAGATTCCACCTCCAAAAGTTATCTTGATGCAGCAAGGAGTGAACAAAAGCCTAATAGAAATCATCAAGTAAATCAGGGACAATCTTCATCAAGAACGAACAAAGACTATCAAGAAAATCGGGGGCAAGCTACCTTAAGGACAAACAGAAGCTACAACCAACCTCAGGTAAAATCTTCCCAATTTTCTTCAAGAATGGATGTCAATAGAAACTATAATTGGATGGATGAGAGTCGCAAGAATTTCTTCAATGGCCAATGTTTCTCATGCCATAACTTTTGTCACAAAGTAGCTCAATGTGTTGCCTATAAGACAATCATGACTAAAGAAGCTCAAAAACAAAGAAGTATGCCTGGAATTATGAAAAGGAACTATAACAACTTTTCGGCGCTTGAAAATGAAATTGAATGTTCTATTTGTAATAACTTTGGTCATGAAGCTTCTAAATGTAGGAGTAGGTTTCGGCAGACAAAGGAACAAACCTCAAGCACCAGAACATGGAGAATAAAGGAACCACAACTAGAAAGATGTGGGATAGCCTTTTATGCAGATGGACAGGAAAATCTATGGTACATCGACAGTGGATGTTTGAAGCATATGACAGGTGATAAAGAAAAACTTGAATCATATACTTCTTTAGAAAAGAGAAAGAAAGTTTCTTTTGGAAATGATACTCCTCCAGCCATAAAAGGAAAAGGCACTGCTCAGTTGAAAGAAAAGGTCAAAGCTGGAAATGTTTTGTATGTTGATGGCTTGAAGCATAATGTATTTTCAGTCAGATGTGCGATAATGGAACCGAGGTAGTATTTCGATCAAATGGGTGTAGTGTTCGTGATCTTGATACAGGAAGAACAGTGATCAAAGGCAGAAGAACTCCAAATAATTTATACATATTTGAAGAAGGACAAAAACAATGCTATTTGAGCAAGGATGATGAACACTGGTCATGGCACCGAAGGTTGGGGCATTTAAGCTTTTCACAAATAAGGAAAGCATGCAAATACTAGGCAATTCATGGTCTTCCAGACATCAAAATTCCAGACAACTCCATATGAAAATCATGTTAGTTTGGTAAGCAAACTAGAACTAACTTCCCTAAGAAGGAAGGATCAGCCAGCAAGCCTCTTGAGCTGGTTCATGCAGATGTATGTGGTCCATTTAGGACAAGGTCGCCTCGAGGAGAAGAATACTTTATAGTATTCATTGACGACTTCTCCAGGATGGTTTGGTTATGACTTATGAAGCACAAGGATGAAGCATTCGAAAAATTCAAATCCTTCAAAGCCTTGGTTGAAAATGAATCAGATTACAAAATTAAGTGCCTAAGGTCTGACAGTGGTGGGGAGTCTACCTCAAATGAATTTTTTGATTTTTGTGAAGAACATGGAATAAGAAGGGAATTCTCTATAGCTATAACTCCTCAGCAAAATGGAGTGGTGGAAAGGATGAACATAACAGTCCAACAAATGGATCGTGCTATGGTTGATGAGTCTGGAACTCCTACAACCTTCTGGGGTGAAGCTGCATTTGTTGCAGTTGTTGTTCTCAACAAAACAAATGTCCGAGTAAACAACACTCAAACTCCTCATGAGCTCTGGTATGGTGAAACTCCTTCGGTAAAGCATTTCAAAATTTTTGGAAGCCAATGCTATATTAAGAATACTGATGAACAACTTGGAAAACTTGAACCTAGAGTAGCTGAAGGCATTCTCCTTGGTTATTCTCCCCACAAAAAATCATATAAGTGTTATAATAAAAGACTTGGAAATTTTTTTGACAACATTGATGTAGTGGTTGATGAAAAAGGATACATTCCTAGGCAAGTAAATTATGAAAATATCGTAGAGGACGAAGACTACCCTCAAAATCAGACTCATGATGAAGAAGAGATACATGAAGAAGAAACCCATGAGGAGCCAGAGGAACAAATAAGGATAGAAGAGAAGACTCCTTTCAGGTATGTTCAAAAGAATCATCCAGAATCACAAATTTTGGGGCAAAAGGAGGCAGGTGTACAAACAAGAAGAACAATTGCAGAAGCCTCAAG
>APFE031514044.1:53729-71297 GCA_000404065.3 Pinus taeda | reverse complement strand
GTAGGATCCCATAATCTATATCCCTTTGTTCCAACACCATACCCAACAAAGATATACCTTTTAGACTTTGGATCTAATTTAGTTCGCTGATGTTTAGGCACTAGAGCATATGCATCACAACCAAACATTCTGAGTTTAGAATAGTCACAAGGGTGTCCTTTCCAAACCTCTTCCGGAATCTTGCAGCCTATCACCATCGATGGAGATCGGTTTATCACATAAAAAGTTGTTGCCACCGCTTCCGTCCACAACTCCTTTTGCAACCTGGCATTACTCAGCATACTCCTTGCTCTCTCTAGAAGAGTCCTTTTCATGCATTCAGCAACTCCATTTTGTTGAGGAGTATAAACCGTGGTCTTATGTCTCTCGATCCCTGCATCCTTGCAATAGCTGTCAAGCTCCTTGGAAGTAAACTCACCACCATTGTCAGTTCTTAAACATTTTATTGTTCTCCCAGTGTTGTTTTCTACCAATGCTCTAAACTACTTGAAAACTGAAAAAACATTAGACTTCCTTTTTCAACATGTAGACCCACACTTTCCTAGAAAAGTCAAATGATACAAAATATGACGAACCACCATATGAAGTTGTAGGGGCTGGACCCCAAACATCTGAATGGATATAATCAAGTATTCCTTTACTAGTCTGTTTTCCTGTTTTAAACTTTTGTTTACTTTGTTTTCCAAACAGACAATGCTTACATAAATCTAACTTTCCAGACTTTAGATTTGGAAGTAACTTGCGATCAGCCAAAATTTTGAACCCTCTTTCACTCATATTCCCCAATCTTTGATGCCATAAGTGAATGGAATTACTGTCATATTCAGACATTGTAGACACAAAATCTGACCCTGTACCTCCTTCTAACTGAAATAGGTTTCCTACCTTCTTAGCTTTCATAACTAGTAAAATACCTTTGTAAATTTGCATTACGCCACCTTGAATTATAGTTTTATATCCATTTGAATCAAGTGCTCCAATTGAAATCAAATTTTTCCTTAAATTTGGTACATGCCTTACATCAGTTAACATTTTAGTTGTCCCATCAAACAGAAAATGCTTACAGAAATCTAACTTTCGAGACTTTAGATTTGGAAGTAACTTGCGATCAACCAAAATTTTCAACCCTCTTTCACTCATATGCCCCAACCTTTGATGCCATAAGTGAATGGAATTACTGTCATATTCAGACACTGTAGACACAAAATCCGACCCTGTACCTCCTTCTAATTGAAATAGATTTCCTACCTTCTTAGCTTTCATAACTAGTAAAATACCTTTGTAAATTTTCATTACTCCACCTTGAATTACAGTTTTATATCCATTTGAATCAAGTGATCCAATTGAAATCAAATTTTTCCTTAAATATGGTACATGCCTTACATGAGTTAACATTTTAGTTGTCCCATCAAACATTTGTAGTTGTATGCTCCCAATCCCCACAATATTACATGTTACATCATTACCCAGGTACACAACTCCATCATTAATTGATTTATGTCTTAAACCATTATTTATGGATACACATGTGGTTTGATGCACCGAAATCTAGCAACCAATATTGACCATGATTTGACACATTAACTGATAATACTTCATCACTCATACCTAAACCAGATGTCGAACCTGTATCTATCGTATTTGCCTCCTCCTTCTCTATCGAAGAATCTGATTTTGAAGTTTGTTGTTGTCGCTTCCAGCAGTCCTTCTTTAAATGCCCAGATTTGCCACAAAACCAACACTTTACCTTACTCTTCTTCCCTTTTGACTTTGAACGTGAGTCGCTCGGCTTCCTGGGGCATCCTTCTTTCGAACAATCTCTAACCATCATAGCTTCTGATGTAGAGGTTTCAGAATGCGACCTTCTCCTTGTTTCTTCTGATAATAAGGATGCAACTACATCATCAAACTCAATAGTTTCTGATGAACTAAGACTTATAGAAGTAACAAAATGATCCCATGACTCGGGCAACGAGCACAATAAAGTAATAGATTTATCCTCGGATTGAATTTTTACTTCTATACTTTGTAATTGCACAAGAAGAGTATTAAAAGCATTTAAATAATCAGCGATCAATGTACCTTCCTTCATTCGCAAACTGTACAACTATCGCTTCAGGAGAATCCTATTGGTTAAGGATTTGGTCATGTACAGTTTCTCCAGTTTCGTCCACAAACTAGCAGTTGTTGTTTCCGACACGATATTAAACAGGACATCATCAGCTAGACACAGTCGAATAGCACTTATCGCTCTTTCATCCATCTCGGCCCACTCATTATCTGTGATGTTATAAGGCTGTTTGGATTTTCCCAACAATGCCTTTGCCACACGATGTTGGACAAGCAAATCATACATCTTCACCTTCCACATTTTGAAATTAGTTTTTCCATTAAACTTCTCAATTTCAAACCGGGCACTCTGAGTTTTTGCCATCTTATATCAACCAAAAAACACAATAGTCTCAAAAACACCAAATTTAAAAAAAAAGTAATCTCAAAAAACGCCTATGCCTTACTGCCTTTGCTTTAAAAAAAAAACAAACTTTTTGCTGTGCAATAATTACAGTACAAAAAAAAACTGAGTATCAAACTCCCAATCAGTGCATTGGACTTGAGTCAATTATGCACTCACGGTTATCTATGCTGTGTACTGAAAGGTAATACATAGAGCATACATAATTCGTATTGGATCAACTATGGTCATATCAGTAGATATAATTCCATCCATGAAAAACCTTTTACATGAGGTTCATTCTTCTCAAATTTCTAGAATCAAACTTGGTTGACTAAAACCCAATATATATTGCGTCCAACTCCCAAAAGTTTAACAATTAACATTGGTCCCATTGAGTATGTGTGCCTTACTTTTTTCTAAACTTGACATTGTTTAATCAACCCAACCTTTCCGTAAATCATTTAAAATGACATTGGCCCACACACCATTACATGTTGATTGTTGTATTTAACCATGCAACATTCCTCATTCAATCAACACAATAAGAAATATGCCACAATTTTTTTAACACAAATATGCTTACCTCTGTAATCAATATCTCTACGCATCTGGCACGAGCACCTCCACGCCTCCGGCAATCAATGAATACTGAATGCGCACCTCCAGCATGCAAACTCTAGCACCCAATACGGTTAGAAGCCAAGGTGTGCAGCAATATAAAACAATATACACACCGATTCACTACACCAGCAATAAATACCTCCACGTACAACAACAAATACCTCCACGTAGTTTTGGTAAACGACCTCCACGCAGGTCTCCACCAGCACTAGCAATCAATAGCACCTCCACGCAATCACATATACGCACGCAGGGTATTGGATCGACTATCGCAGGTAGGCGATCGCCCCCAACCATGCAACAATCATGCACTCCTTCATGCAGTAGTTCCATTGAACAACAATTGAATCACGCACCAAAAATTCTGCACATAAGCACTCCAACATTGCTCTGATACCATTTGTTAGAGCCAAGATGCACAACAACAAAAAACATATACACAGCTATTAAAATCATGCACAGGAGACACAACAATTTAACATGGTTCACCCAACCAATCTGGGCTACGTCCACCAAACATAGGCATCGACAATCTTTATTAATCAAATAGGAGATTACGTAATCAATCAATTCCTCACAAACTATCTCACCCAAAAAAATCCGTATGGATACTTGTTTTATAGCTAGGATAATCTAACTGCCTCATAAATCCTCTCACATCAAATATAGGATGCATTAACTCTCTCCCAACAACCTGGAGCTAATCTAGCAACAAATTCCTATTATTGTCACCTACTGAGATTTTTGCCTATTTTATTTAAAACAGAAAATCTCAACACTTTGATCAGGACATGTCTTCACCTTGGTGTGCTTCTCTTGCTACTCGGTTGGTTCGTGTTGCATCCGACTAAACTTTCAGAATCTCTCTTTCTCCAGAGTTGGGAATGGTTTGAATTTGAGTTTTGATGTCCCAGCATAGTAACAGGGGTCATCTGTACAATACTTCGGCTTCCCTTTACACGGACCTCCATGCTAAATCATCAAGTCCTCCTAAGCTTTTCTACATTCATTTACTCACATCAAACATTCAATGAAGCATTCAAATCCATTTCTGTGAATCATGTAGTCCTTTGTTTCTTGTTGCAGGGGCTTTTATAGGACTAGCCCATATTAATTTCCCACTTCTCCATCCACGCATTCAATACCTTAGCTGCCAAACCATGCACCTTCAAAGCATTGGTCTAGCCACGTTCCTGTGACATTACGCCGCATACTCTCTTGGCCAGTTCCCTATCGCTTACAATGACTGGGAGTGATCCCTCATGATGTCCATAACATGTCCTAAGCAGAACTGCCAACTCATTTGTCCCCATTGATTCTTTGACATTTTACTATAACCAACCCTACCTTGTTAAATAATCATATAGTTGTATTGGAGCTGAAGCTTTTCAGGAACTTTAAACTGGATAGGCTTTGTAAGACTGCAGACGACGATCTCCTTAAGTGCCTTTTTCTTTGATCCCTTTCAATATTTCTTCATCATATGACCCGAGGCTATAACCAAGTGCTTAGCCCTAAGGTGCTAGCACCTTTTGACTCCTGTCCGGGACCATTTCTCCTTTATAAGAGATTTGGGACTAGTTTTCTTAAGTCTTCATGACCATGCACCCTTTATCGAATCTCCTCTACATCGGAGATTTCCAGTCAGGACTTTTACATTGGAGCCATGACATGCTTACAATATTTGATTCCAATAATCCTTTATGCCTTTGTGATTGCAGACTAACCTCCACATGAGATCCCCTTTATCACACTTTCTCCTGTGTGCACTATGTTAGAAAGTGTTGATAAGCCTAAACCTCTAATATGTGATTTCCAATGTGACATCCTCACTTCGATGTCGCACTTCCTGAGTGGTGACACATGTCACCCAGAGATGCCCTCTTTGGACCCTTGAAAATGCTAGATCTGCATGCTATGTGTCCTCCGTACTACCACATCATGTTAACATCAGACACTACATGGATTTATCAAGACCAATAGTATTTCACCACGTGGCCCTCTATAGGAGAGATAAAAGACCCATCCGCCATTGGTTTTTCACTTATTTCCTTTGTAAATTGCTTTCGGCCTTTTCAGATGATTTACAATTATCGACATTCTTTTCCCGCAATTCCTTTATAGCGGTTACTTTAAGATCTTTGATTGTTGAGTTACAACATGTCTTTCCTTGTTGCTATCACCGATCGTCAATTCACCCCAAACCTCCGATTTATCAAAACTTTAATGTGTGATCCACCAATAAGCCATGAGGTTATGAAGTGTAATCACCGATATGCAATATGACCCTAATGTGCGTTTGTCGATATGCCATGTCAGTGGAACTTCATATATGCCATTCTATCTGATCCTCCGATATGCCATGCTCCTCTGATATACCATGCTCCCTGATCCTCTAATTTTCAATTTGCGATATGCTTCCAAACCTCCGATATGCTCTTCTCCTTCATTTCAAAGGCAATAAAACTCTTGAAATTCAACTACCCATATGTTCTGATCTAGAAGTCCATTTTCATACTTCGACATATCGTTAGAAATCTCGTTCTGAGAACTATGCAATGGAGAGGGTATGCTTTATATTTGATACCTTCTATGGCTTGGAAGATGGCTTCAAACTTCACTACCCTTTTGCGATTTTGACAATTAAAAACACATTTTGCAGTGAGTGACAACATTTGCTCCAATTGGGGATAGTGCCTTGCTATCAAGGTGCTGAGAACGTACAGGCTAGTAACCCTCACCATTGGGCATGGAGTCAAAAAATATAATGAATCTATACAACCAAAAGATCTCCATGGAACTTGATTTGAAGAGAGTCCTTTCCTCATCAAACTGTAATGATGAAATATAAAATCTAACATCTAGAAATTTAATTCTCTTCTAGTGAGATTATTTATTTACAACTCCTAATTATGTACAGGGATCAATTCACCTAAGTGTGTTCAACCCTTCAATGGATCCAAGCCAACATTTGGGGACTGGGCCTAATGCCTCCATGCTGCTGAAATTTGAAAATCAAAATAAGCATGCACCATGAAAAATCCTCAAAAAATAAATCTGATACATGCTCTAGAAACAACCTCTAATGCTGACATAAGAACGTAGTCATCTAGTCAACATTAGGGTCATAGCGATGACAAGAAAAATTTGTAGCTGCCTTATTTTGATGAAAAGTCTTTTGACTAATATCTACTTGGTCAGGGAATCCACAACTATTGTTCAACTCCTCAGCTCAAGATTTTTCTAGAAAATCTTGTTGTTGATGATTTGCTACCCATTGGTCAATGGGTCAACCCTATTGTAAATCTACAATATATTCTTCATTGTTTGAACTGTAAAATTCATAGATTGGAGAATCCTCTGAGATTTCCTTGTAGGAATGTTTCTACAACTGGCAGTCGCACACTCTACTTGGTCCTTCAACTTTGGGCTCTTCTTGATATAGTTTTTGCTGGGAGCCTTCTCCCCACTTGTTTGTAATTGTATCCCATTGACAATTTTAACCACCTCATCCTCCTTTGAATGATATGAATTATAAATCAGAAGAGATAGAAATTTAGACAATGGAGTGGCCAGGATGTTTTCCATAAGATTGAAATAGTGGAGTCACCATGGTAAGAGATATTCAACCCACACTTCCCCTAGTCACCTGATAGAGGTAATGTAAAGATTTGTCATAGACAAGGAAATATATTCTAATTTTTTCCCTGGAAACAACACCAAAAAGAGGTTGTCGCTTTTTGTAGCACAAGTGCTTCAAGAGATATAGAAAGCTTCCTAGAGATAGACTCTAGGTTGATTGTAGACCAATGACTAGGACATATTAATGAGAGGAGTGCATTTTAGATTATCTGAGGGATTATGCTGCACTCCAATTATCATGTAGTTTTAAAAAGAGAATAAAGGAACCTTGGTTCAATAGTATTTCATAGAGATAAATTAAAGCCAATACATGGATCCAAATGCTCAGCGGTAAATCGAGCTGATCTCCAGGAGGAATGTCGTTTTCTGGTGACTGACACACAACAACAGGAAACTTTAATATTTGCATTGTGGTAGCATGAAGAGGATAAAAGAATGGAGGGAATTCAATGCATAGGGATGTAAACAAAATATAATCCTGGGAAACAATTTTCCGACTTAAGTATGGAATATTGAAGAGGTGGAATGGTAGAAACATTGGAGTGCTAGCCATGGTTTCATGCCATATACCTCATGGGTAAATTTATCACCAAAATCGTAAGTAGATACGTGAAAATTACATTCACATAAGTAAATCTATAGCCAACACAATTACTGTTACTACTTAGTAACAAATATACAATATGAACGAGGGTGAACCTACAACATCATTACACTATTTTAGAGGGAGAAAAATAGACGTGAAGTGATAAACAAATGAGTAAAGATAATGTGCATTTCTCTGGTGGGAATCAACATAATCGCTTCATTAATCCTTGAGTTCCAATCACCAGTCCATTACATTTAGCAAGATCTAACTCAAGTCCCTCCTGAACATGCAAGTAGAACCAAAAGTGGAACCAAATCATTTAGACCCCTTGGGTGTAGAATCCAAGAACATCTATTAAGTGTTTCTTTCTCCATTTTGTAAGGAGAGGGAGAGCTTGGAAATTAATTATAAAAATATTTTAGCCTAAGCATCCACCTGTGTAATTGAGTAGCTGTCTCGGCATGTGATAGCTCTGTTGCCCACAATGATTACAATCATGATTTGATGCCTTTCTTTAAATGTAACAAATATAGAATAAATAAAAGTATGGAAAATTGACTGGTGGTGAGGAAAAATCTCTCAGCCATTCCTAGTATGGCCTCTGGTCAAGCCACGTCTTTTCCTTGGTGTGCTTCTCTTGTTGCCCAACTAGTTCTTGTCGCTTTCACCTTAATTACCTGAAACACTCATTCTACAAAGATGGGATTGGTTTGACTATGAGTTTCATATCTTGGTACCATAACAAAGGTCATATAGGCAGTACTTCCCTCTACATGGACCTCCATGCTAAATCATCAAATCCTCCTGAGCTTCAATACATTCATTTACTCACAGAATATGTGTAGTGAATTAGTCGAATCCATTTATGTGGCCCATGTAGTCCTTGGTTTCTTGTTACAGGGGCTTATATAGGATTATCCCATATCGATTTCATATTTCTCCATGCCTTCATTCAATGCCTTGATTGACAACCCATACGGCTTCAAAGCTTTGGTCCAACCACATTTTTACGACATTATGCCTCATACTCTCTTGGTCGGTTCCCTATCACTTTCAGTCTTAATGACTTTAGTTCTTCACTTATAGGAACTGTGAGTGATCTCCCATAATGGCCATAACATGTCCAAAGAACAACTGCCAACTCATCTATCCCCATAACGTCTTTGACATTTTACTAGAACCAACCATTCCCTCTAAAATAGTTATACAATTTAATTGGAACTCAGTCTGTTCAGGAACTTTAAAATAGACATGCTTTGTAAGATTGCCAACACTTATCTCTTTAATCCCCTTTTGATTTGATCCCTTTCAATATTTCTAAATCATATGGCTAGAGGCTATGACTTAGAGCTTAGCCCTAAGGCACTAGGGCCTTTCAATTCCTATATGGGGGGATTTTTCCATTTATAAATGTTTTATACCTCGCTTACTTAAGTCTTCATGCTCATTCAACCTTTATCAGAGCTCCTCTACACCATAGGTTTCCAGTGGAGACTTTTACATTGGATCCGCAACATGCTTGCAATCTCCGATTGTGATAGTCCTTTAGCACATGACCTCCAGCTACACCTTTAGTATTTGTCCTTTTGGTTGTGGACCTACCCACAAATAAGAGCCCCTTTATCACACTTTTCCATGTGTGCACTACATTAAAATGTGTCGATAATCCTCAACCTCTGATCTATGATTGCTGATGTGGTGTCATCACTGCCACGTGACACTTCCTGAGTGATGACACGTGTCTCCCAGATATGCCCTCCTTTGACCCTTGAAAATTCCAGATCTACATGCCACATGTCATCCGTACTACCACATCATGATGACATTAGATGCCACGTGAATTTATTGGGACCAATAGTATTCTACCATGTGGCCCTCTAAAGGAGAGAGAAAATTCCCATCTGCCCTTGGTTTTTCACTGATTTCCTTAATAAATCACTTAATGGCTTTCTCAGTGATTTATACTTATCAACATTATTTTCCCACAATTCTTTTATATTGGTTACTTCAATATCACTAATTGCCAATTTGTCAGATGTCTTGCATTGTCGCGATCGTCGATTCATCTCGGACCTCTGATTTATCAGAACTTTAATGTGCGATGTGTCGATAAGCCATGATGTTATGAAGTGTGATTGCTGATGTTAGATGTGACCCTGATGTATGATCATCAAGATGCCATGTCGCTGGAACCTCCAATATGCCATGCTACTTAATCCTCCAATTTATGATTTGTGATCTACTCCCGGACCTTCGATATGCACTTCTTCATTTCAACATCCACAAAACCCATGAACTTCAACTGCCCATATCGTCTGATCTAGAACTCCATTTTGAGACTTCCACCTACCGTTAGAAATCTCATTCCAAGCACCTGATATTTGACATTGAATAACTTAGCATTCTTGTGCCCAAACATCCGATAGTACATAACCATTAAATACTGATATACATCTCTTAAGATATTTTTCAGATAAACTGATAATGGCTGATGGTGAAACTTTGGAGGTTCTTGACACCATTGTTTAATAGCATTATTTGTGTCTAGGATAGACCATTTTGTGTAGAAGTTGTAGTTTTCATATTCATTGGGCTTGAGCATCATATAGTATGTCTGCATATCCTCACCATAATATGTGACGAGGTGACTGCCACTCTTACTATAAAGCACAAGGTGAGAGTCATCTTTTCATGTAATGATCCGTTAAATAGCTTGAAGACATGGCATGACTAGGAATCTCCATGTTATCTTGTGTATCCTGACATTCTTAATTTGATATATGCATGCACATCCTCTAAGGCCACATGAAACTTCTCGTTCATGAATGTGTTATAGATGTTGTTCCATGTGATTTTTGTAGCATTGTCAATGAAACATTGAGTGTCCACATATATATGAACACTAGACTTTGAAAATTCAATAAACTCGCTATTGATTTTTTGTGAAATCTCTTTAGAGGCTATTTTGCAGGGTGACATGTTTCCAAAATATGATGACAAAGTTAAACAATTGAGGCATGAACACATGGTTGTGGAGTCACACTAATGATGATAAGATCAACTTAAAACAACTAAATATTTGAAAACACTTTTAAATCGTGTTCAAATAACCATCACGGATGATAGATCAAGAAAAAATATGAACAAAAACAAAAAATAACATGCATGCAAGAAAAAATACACATGAAAAGAAGGAGGGCTCACTTCCATAAAATGAAGGGGACATGCATGGTCATTCGAGGCTTTGTAGTGAGTTCATGTGATCAAGAAAGAGGAAAAAATCAGCCAAGGCATCCTATAGCACCCTCAAGGGTTGAAGAAATGGAAAAAGATTCCTTCAGATCTTCCCTATGTTCCCATGTGCCCTAGGAGAATGAGGGAACATTGTTGGACTCTAAAGGGTCTAAGGATGAGGGAAGTATAGCTTCAGGTCTTCAAAGTGCACCTATGCACTCAAGGCAAAGGAGGACACAATATCACATGTTTAAGTGCTAAATGAGTAATGCTTCATGACTTCATGATGCACTCATGCGACCTAAGGGAAAGAGGGTGCACTATAAAACTCCAAAGGGTGGAAGAGAAAATATTCATGCCTTAGTGATGTGTTCATGCACTCAGGAAGAAAATTGGGTTACACAAAGTGACGTTTTTTAGTATGAAAGAGCTTCAAGCTCAGGAAGTGCACTTTTATTGAAAATATCCCAACAACAAGTTCAAACAATATTGATACTAATACAAGAAAGATAATATCCTGTAAATATTTGTAGATGGCGTCTCATGCATGGTGGAAGATGGAGTGTTTCAAGAATGTAAATATTTTCTTGTGTGCGACAGTACACGGGGAGATTACTGACATGTATGATAGGGTAGTTGGGTAGTACGGCTAAGGGTATGACTGATCCGCCTTAGTTAATGACCTGAAGGATTGGGTGAGCAATACTGTTGGACCCTTATGTATATTGAAATCTATAGAACCTAACACTCCTTAAGACCATAGTTCTCTCGTGTCTCTGAAGATTGCCCATCATATTCTTTGCCAGATCAGATCTAGTAGTCGGGGGTTTTGCCACCACCACAACAATCATATCCACCAGTCATGATCTACCGCCACAATACCATTGAGATCTAGCAGCTGGGGTTCGGTCACTGCTGCAGCCCAATACACATTCACAGTTGACAGTTCATAGACAGATCTGACCATTTGTGTAGGGAGGCTTGTGGCTTCTATACCCTGGGGCAATTCTCGGAGGACATTAGGCAGGATTAAATTTTCTGGAATTGGAAACTGCAATATTGATAAGTAGGAAGTAAAAAAGAAAAACAAGTTTGAGCCTGCTAGGGACTCTTTCAAGAGAATTAGCCCATAAGAATCAGGAAGACGAGATGAACACAGTGGTACCATTCACTTGTCACATTCAATTTTCGAGTGGTACCAATTTTTTTCAAAGTAAAGACAAGTGACCTGGACCTATCTATGGTAGAAACCAGAGCTCAAGCCATGGCCAATGAGAATATCGACACCATTGAAAAAAATTTAATTGGATGATGGATTAGCTGAGGACATTAACAAACACAGTCACAAAAGGCAAGTTAGCATTATAATCGGAGGAAAGTGGTTTTAATGAAGAACATGAAGGAGAATCTAGCCATCATCTTCACTTCCATGGAAATCACCAACATTCCTACCGTCGACCTCCCAAGCTAGACATGTACAAATTTGATGGCTCTAATCCGTTAATATGGGTAGTACAAATGGAACATTATTTCACTCTGAATCTCATCATAGAGGATGGAACCAAACTACGTGTGGGAGGCCTTTACTTGGACCAAGAAAGATGGAAATGGTGGCAGTGGCATTATAAATGGTAACCAAGGAAATTTACTTGGCAGGTGTTCACAAAATCCATTTGCGACCACTTTGACTGTGAATCTAATTTTTTTGGTCGTCTTACTAAGATCACATAGACAAGCATAGTAAATGACTATATTACAGCCTTTGAGAAATTGGCCTTTTGTGCTGCAGGTCTAGGAGATGAATTCTACTTGGAATGTTTTATATGTGATCTCAAAGAAGCGATCAAAGCCCATGTTTGGATGCACCACCCAACCACATGGAAGGAAGCTTGCATAAATGCTATCAAAGTGGAAAGTGCTTTAGTGGCTTAGTCATCTTCTCCAAATTTCATAGCCAAGGGATGCCATACCTAGGCTCAGGGCACTACCCAAACACTTAAGGTTCAAAAGGTGTCCCCCGCAAAAATGGCTGAAAGAAGGAAGGAAGGATTTTGTTACTACTGTGATTAAAAATACTCCTTGGGGCATAAATGTAAGGAACCCAAATTCTTTCATATTGATACTATTGATCACAGTTCATCTGAGGAAGCTCCACCCTTTGAGGGACCAGAGAAGGAAGATGAGGACAACCAGCAAGACAATGAGCTCCTAGCTACACCAGAAGAACCAGTTATTTCACTCCATGCTTTATGAGTCATTTCTTCTCCCCAAACACTCAAAATCAAAGATTTTACTAAAATCACCTCGTAGTAGTATTGATTGATAGTGGTGGCACACATAACTTTATCCATCATAGAGTCACAAAAGCTATTCATTGTTTTGTCAGAGCAGTCTCTAATTTCCAGGTCCAAATTGATGATGGGGGGACAGTGAAATGTGAAGGCCATTGTGAAAATATCAAACTTCATATGGGAGATTACCACCTACAGACCCACATGTTTGCCACCAACATGGGTGGTTATGACATTGTCTTGGGTGTTGAATGGCTCCGCACAGTAGGCCCCATCACAATGGATTTCTAGGAGTTATATATGAACTTTCAACACAATGATCACATGCATATCCTCCACGGACTCTAGGTAGGTACTCCTTCTATCATCAACTCACATCGAATGGAAAAGTTGTTAAAAAAGGGCCATCGTGGAGTTATTGCCCAATTTAATGCCATCGAGGCCATCAAGCCTACTACTCTTCATATTCATCCTAAAATGAAATAGGTCTTAAACAACCACCTACAGGTCTTTGAAAAACCTCATGAGATTCCACCCTCTAGAGGGGAACGTGATAATAGCATCACTTTGGTCCCAAGGGTGCAACCACCGAATCTGAGCCCATATAGATACCCATTTTCCCAAAATAATGAAATTGAAAAAATCATCAAGGAACTCCTGGAAGCCAGTATCATTTGTCCAAGAATTAGTCCTTATTCATCACCTCTGGTCATGGTACTCACGAAAGATTGGGAATGGTGCATGAGTCCAGACTTCAGGGCCCTCAACAACCTTATGGTCAAAGATAAATTCCCTATCCTGGTTGTTGATGATTTGCTGGATGAACTCAATGGTGCTCAATTATTTAGTAAACTAGCTCTTCGCTCATGCTATCACCAAATAGAAATGAAAGAAGTAGACATTAGCAAGACAACTTTCCGAACTCATGAAGTTCATTATGAATTCCTAGTCATGCCATTTGATCTTTGTAATGCCCCATCCACTTTCTAGAGCCTCATGAATCGCGTGCTCAAACAATATCTCAAAAAATTTGTCCTCGTTTTCTTTGATGACGTTCTCATCTACAACATCACCTGGGAAAAACATCTTCAGCATGTAGACCTGCTCTTGCAATTTCTCTGGAAGCATAAATTATTTGTCAAAGTGTCCAAGTGTTCTTTTGGCAGGGAAGAAGCTAAGTATTTGGGCCACATTCTTGGTCGTGATAGTGTCAGGGTGGATCCAAAAAAGATCCAGGAAATGCAGGATTGGACCCAACCAAAGACCTTTAAGAGTTTGAGAGGATTCATGGGTCTCGCCGGCTACTATAAAAAATTTGTTCACAATTATGGTCGCATTGCTAGACCCCTCGCTCACCTTCTCAACGAAAAATCATTCCTCTAGATGGATGAAGGATAATAGGAATTTATGGCTCTCAAACGAGCTATGTGTTCAACTTCACCAAGTCTTTTGTGATTGAATGTGATGCTTCAGGTATGGGTATTGGGGCTATCTTAATGTAGGAAGGTTGACCCTTGGCCTTCACCAGCCAAAAACTAAGTGGGAAACATCTGGGACAATCTACCTATGAGAAGGAGATGATGGCCATCTTACATGCAGTGGATACCTGGTGACCATAATTATTGGGGCGGCATTTCCAAATCTGCGCAGACTATCAAAACCTCAAATATTTTCTGGAGCAATGACTATCCTCATCACATCAAAATAAATGGCTAGCCAAAATGTTGGGATATGATTATGAGATAATTTACAATAAAGGGCTCAAAAATGTCGTAGAAGATGCTTTATCACGACAATTTGAGGAGAACATCACCCTGCTAGCAATCTCTCTTCCAATTCCAGATTGGATTGAGGAAGCCTACAAGGAATGGTTTTCACATCCTTCACTCTCCCAACTCATTAATAACTTGCGAGTAGATCCCAATTCAACAATGGGATACTCTTGAAAGGATGATATTCTTAGCTACAAGGATAGAGTAGTGATATCACCGACATCCACCCTCAAAACACGCATTTTGCCAGAGTTGCACTCATATCCCACTACAGGCCATGCAAGCTTTCAAAAGACTTATTCTCGCACTCGTCATTCCTTCTTTTGGATTGGCATGAAAATTGACATTCTTACTTTTGTATCTGAATGTGACATGTTTCAGTGCCACAAAGGAGAAACAGGCAAGTCCCCAAGAACTTTACAACCATTGCCCATCCTAGCCTCAATCTAGATAGATGTTTCTATGGATTTCATTACTGGTCTTCTGAAGTCAGGCAACAATTCAGTCATCATTGTGATTGTGGAAAGACTTTCTAAGCATGCTCATTTTGTGCCCTACCCCACCCAATTAACCCTACTTTTGTCGCTCAATATTTCATTGACCAGTTCTCCAAACTGCATGGCATGCCCACTTCCATTGTGTTTGATCGTGACCTGCTCTTCACCACTAACTTTTGGCAAAAAAATTTTAAGCTACAAGGCACCCAACTCCAACTAAGTACTTATTATCATCCCCAAACTGATGGAAAAACTAAAGAAGACAACAAATGTCTGGAGACATATCTCAGGTGCTTCACTTCAGAAAAGCAACATCAATGGGTATAGTGGTTACCTCTAGCTGAATGGTTGTATAATACTAATTATAATGTTGTCACCAAGATGACTCCATATGAAGCAGTTTATGGTTAACAACCCCCTTCACCTTCTTTTTATATCCTTGGATGCTCTAAGGTGCAAGTAGTGGATCAACTCCTATAGATTCGTGCAACCATGCTAGCCCATCTCAAAGCTAATATCCATCAAGCTCAAAATCACATCAAGCAATAGGATGACCAACATCGTTCAGAGTGCACATTTCAAGAAGGGGATCAGGTATTCTTGAGGCTACAACCATATAAGAAAACATCACTTAAAGACAAGGGCTGTTAGATATTATCTCCAAAATTATATGGAACTTATCAAATACGTCGGCGCATTAGAGAAGTATCCTACATGCCAGCCTTGCCACCCAATGCAAAAATCCATCCCGTCTTCCATGTATCATGCCTCAAGAAAGTGGTGGGGAATAATTTCAGAATTAAAACCAGATTACCTGAATTGGATGAATAAGGTTCAATTTGGCTCCAACCTGAACAGTTCCATGACATGTGAGAACGACATCTATGCAGCCTGTTAAATTGGAAACTAGGGCCAAACTCCATGTGGGTTAGCTTATATATGGAAGCTGATATTTTTATTATATCCCTCTCATCGAGAGGTGTAGGATTGATCCAAAGATCATCTGATTCCGATAAATATTTATGGAGATGTGAATTTATTTTGTTATGTAATTATTATCAAGTCGACCAGCTCTTACGTAGGCTCAAGAAGCCCAATTGACGTGTCTATTCATCATCCACGTTTTAGTATAAATTGGTGAGGACTTGAAGTCATTTGGGACTTGTATTCTTGAGTTGATCTCCTCTTCACGTCTTGGGATTTTGGAGAAGGAGAGAACCAAAAGAATATGCTGGCCTAGAAGGAGCCCTAGCTGCAAGGTGATGCCCTTATCCTACGCAGAGCACGGAGACAAGTCATACACACGGAGACAATCATTACACAAGATAGTCAACGTATTCAGTTCGTTGGAAGAGTCGTAGTACAATCTTGACGTTGTTCCGCAGGCACTTGCACGATGTCATCTATATGTACAACAATGAAGAATATATATATGTTCGCTATCATGACTATCACAATATACACACAGTCATGTAAATGCCCTAAAATCTATGAAGATAGATGCACAACATTCAAGGGATACATACACAGCTATGAACAACATGAAAACCTGAAATCTAGAAGCAGTGCTTAATACGTTTGCTTATGAAGACAGTATGTACGCTGGACATATATACGCTAGTTATGAATACACTCCACACAGTTGTGAAGACTTAATCCAACAAAGTTCATGAAGACATTTGGACATTGTTCATGAATACACTGTTATTAGAAATATTTATATGCAGTCAAAAGTCAAGAAGATCCGCATTTCGATGAAATATATCTAGGGTTCAGCGGATTAGAATCTGGGCTAGTCTACTCTCGGGATAGCTATGATCTGAATATTTAAATGATAAAGCGAAGTTTCTATCTCATTCTTGGCATACCTCTCAGATAAATGAAGCAACAGAAACTGCTATGGAAAAGATGTAGTCAAATGCAACATTACCAATGAATATTTAGATGCAACAAGACACACTCATGGATGGAAACTTTATGCGCAATTGTGGAAACATTTATACAAAAGTCACAAGATCTAGCTGCTATAATAATGTCTAGCTATATTCAAAGAGATCTGGCCCTTATGCTAACCGGGAATACCAATATGCTATGTGAAGGTGTCAGGATACCATTAACACAGCAAACCCTATACGCAACAATAATGGGATTGCATGGAGGATTCTATAGCCTAGCTACTTTGCTAGGCTGCAAGCCATAGCAAGAAGCTAAGGCTAATATCAATAAAAGAAAATTATTGTAGCATGATGAAGCAATGAGAAGGAAGAGGCAGCAGCATGATGGGCAGCACTATGAGATCACATAAAAAACCATTTGTCGACGCGTTTCGAACCAACCAGTGTGGTTCATCATTAGGACAAGTTGAAAAAACACATCCAACGTAGCATGTTAAATAGTTTGAGCAGAGATTCCAATGGCTAATTTAACGACTAGATTTGACTAAAGGACCCAAGTCAAAATTAATTTA
>APFE031514044.1:20363-38576 GCA_000404065.3 Pinus taeda | reverse complement strand
TCCCCAACGAGGTCGGGATATAAGGAGTTAGGGCTTGAACTGGTCGAACCTTTACAAGACCAGCCTTGCAAATCTCGATGGCCTCCCATGGCAGATGAGAAGAAAGACGAGGGGGCAGGAGATCCTATCAAAATCTTGCTCGAAGAAGCCCTCGAGCGGCAAAGGAACGCGATGATGGATAACTTTGCGTAGATTCTTCAGCGGCTACCCAGAGGTGACGCATCGGCTTCTAGCAGCTACTCTGGAAATGCCACACCATTTAAGGTACAGGTTAATTTTGAAATCCCCATATTCGAGGGTCAGATAGATGCACATGCGGTAGATAAATGGTTAAATCTGCTAGAAGGATATTTTTCTATTCATGAATTTTCGAGTCGGGAAAAGATTTTTTTTGCTCTTCTCAAAGCAGCCCCCCACGTCAAACATTGGTGGGAAACCTACTGCGAGCAGAAGGATGAAAGCACAGGCTGAGTATTTTCAGCCGCACCCACTTAGGATTCATTCCGAGATGCCATCAAGGAGCAGTACTACCCTGTCAAAAGCTATGAGGACAAATACATCAAATGGACCACACTGTGGCAGGGACGAGACCAAGATGTGCTGGAATTCACAAACATTTTTCATACCCTTCGCACACAGCTGGGTATCAAAGATTCTGAGCTGCATTTGGTGCTCAAATACCGCAGTTGCCTACATAAATACATCGAGGAAGAGATGGATTTCTTGAACATCTCCTCACTCGGCACAACATACCGATACGTTGTCAAAATCGAGCAAAAGTTCAAACAAAAGAAGCGAGACTTTGGATCTGCAAATCCGAAGCCCAAAGGACAAAGCCAAGGCAGGGTGACCCAAGACAACCCGTCGAAGCCGCAGAAAAGACAACACCACGAAGTCGAAGAACGAACACAGGAAAGTGGTGTGAGTTCCACAAGAGTCCCACTCATAACAAAGTGAGTGTCGGGCCAACAGCGCTGGTGGCGAGGTTGAAGGCTTCCGATCAGATGCATGTTCTGACCTGAGCCAGAACCCGACAGGGGGAATGGCAAGGGAAGTAGATTGATTGATGCGGATCCCACTGCCTGTTTCCACTTGCCAAGTCCAGAAGAATGAGCCCAAAGAGCCAGAGGAGGGGGAACGTCTTTTCCACTCACAGATGTGGGTGAAGGGTTCACCGCTACAATTCATTGTTGACAGTGGCAGCCAAAAGAACCTTATTTTAGTAGAGGTTGTGAAGTGGTTGGGCATACCGACTACACCACACCCGCAACTGTACAGTATTGGGTGGCTTCATGAAGGACGAGATCTCAAACTTCGCCAGCAGTGCTGCCTTCCCTACAACATCAAGCCTTTCACAGATGAGGTATTGTGTGATGTTACACCTCTAGATGTTTGTGATGTATTATTAGGCCAGCCATACTTGTAGAGGCAACATGCTGTGTATGAGTCAAGGCCTCGTGTTGTCATTATTTCTTTGAGTAATTCATTATACAGGATACCAGAGATAGCCCTACCTACTACCACCTCTTTGATCACTGCTAAGAGAGGTAGCAAACTCATCTCACAGACCAGGAAATTCATCTGTATGGTTCACTCACAAAGTAAGGGTAATATCGTTGCTACATCCATGACCCTCCTCCATGCAGCAGCAGCAACAGCAAAGGGATACGGTCATGACAAAACACAGGAACAACTTCTCCTCACCCACAGGGGTACCACATAAGTTTTAGGTGGGCGACAAAGTTTGGTTACATCTGCAGAAAGAATGCCTTACAAGAGCTCATCAGAAGCTCTGACCACTCCGACATGGTCCTTACACCACTAACAAGGTTATGGGCAACAATGCTTTGAAGCAAAAAATTCCTCCATTCCTTTGCTTGCACCGAGTGTTCAATGTGGACCATCATCGACCATGCTTCCCACCATTTCTAGACACTTCAGAGATTGCAGAACAACTCACCAGATACCCAGCTCAAGAGAAGCTTCCTCATCTCAAGGAGGAACTCAACGCAATGGGGACCATTGCTTCCTAAGGGGGGAGGAATGATCCAGGTTGATGTTGGTGGCCACCCACCTATCCCATTTGGATGCCCGCAAATTTCACTTTTAGTTTTTCAGTTTCCATAATTGTAGCACAATTTACTATTTTTAGCAGTTTTTTTCGGGTCCTGAACTTCCGGAGCCGTTTTCAGGCCCTTAACGATGTTTTTTAGGAAATTTGGGGGCAACATGAGTCCATGGACCGATGTTGCCCTTCCCAAAGTGGTAGTTCTCAGATAGATCTTTCTAACAAGCTATCATACGCGTCGAACGGAGATCATATGCCAAAGTTACGACCCCGGGAAATTGATGTACCAATTTACCCAAAACGGGGCCCACAGTCTGGCGTTTCATCTTCTAGGGTTAGGTTTTGGAATGTCAAGGCTTTTCTATTGTTTCTCAACAATAAATAGGCCTTTGAGCCTCATTGTAACACAGTTCAGAACAGTTCAGAGGCATGTAGCCGCACATCTCTTCCCAGAGATAAACTACCATCGCCCTAGCTGGTTTATTTCCATTTCTGGTTGTAAGCATATTTCGGTATTTTCCATTAATGAAATGAAACATTATTTCCACTGCATCTTTGTGTATATGGTTATCTTTGTATTTTATTGCGTTCCTGTTTAAATCGGGATCATGGGAGTCTTCATCAATGGTCGGAGCCCTAAAGAGATTATAAGAGTAATTAGGAAGAATGAAAAAGAGGATTGGAGTCCTCATTGTTCTTATTAATAAATTTCTTATTTTATTTATACATTTTCTGTTCTATTTATAAGTGATCTTAACTAGCATAAATGTTACAATTGTGAAAGAAATACTAATTCAACCCCTATTAGTATTTCCAACAATTGTTATCAAATCCAGTACCTTCAATATCAACCTAATAATTGGAAGGTAGATCCTTAGAACTGATGATACTCGTCATTAAGTAATTATATGGACTTTAATCCACCTCCTAGCTTACTCAAATCAACCCTTATCATAATTTATTACATATTTTGATTGTGTTTTTCTTCATGAGATGAGCCAAAGTGAGATATTATGCCTAGTGTACTAATATGCATTGATTGGAGGTTTTTGAGAGAATATCATGGAAATTTTTGCTAATTAACAGATAAAAATCAAATGGGACAAGGGGGATAGATTGTAGGATGTAGATCCTCATCATTTACTCCTCACTCATTCGAACATTCCTTGATCAATCACACCAACTCGGAGTACAAGTAGCCAAGTCATGGAGATCAAAAGGCAGTCGAGTAAGTGACAATCAAAGAGCTAATTTATCTCGATTTTGTGAGCCAAGCCTCCAAAGATTTAAGGAATTCATTGGAGACTTCATTTGTATAAATAATAAGGCCTAGAGCCTCACTAGGATTTAAATTTTTGTTGTAAAAACACTCGTCATTTTCGGGTTCAAGACTTGTGGAAGACGTTGTTATGTAATTTTCTATTTTGAAAATGAGAATGAGCATTTCCTTGATCTACCACTAAGTTGACTCAAATGGTTGAATCTCTTGGGTGATGGAACAACCCTAATATAAAAGGATCATATTCTTTGATTTGTATGCTTAGTCAATTTCATAGATTAATGGTTGAATTGTCTTCAGAATTATTTCATTGCAAGCAGTTGTAGATTTGATTAGTTTTCTTTCATTTCTGCTTTACTTCATAGATTTGAAGAGATAAATGAACATCCCAAAGCTATCAATAGGTGGATCCTTCCTCACTCCTTCCTTCAGGGATCATGGTTTGAGGAAAGAACCCCTACGCAGCCCCAAAAAGACATAATTCTAGTTTCTCATGGAATTTAGGGTTTTGTGTACTTAGGCCAACATTTGATCTATTTGAAAGAATAGAATCTAGTTATCATTTCTTCCATCTTCAATTTTACTTCATATATCATCAAGGTTTCATCCTATTCTGCAAGTTTTCCCTCATGCATCAAATAGGGAACTAGCTCATGAAATTATATTTTCCTTAGTTAATGAAATCCTTCTTGTTTACATGATTTATGTAACAATGTCAATGTTTGATGCAGTGTACTTGTTTCAGTAGTACATAGAAATTTCATTGTCAGAAACCTCATCTGAAGTTCATCTATCCATGATCATTCCTTCCTTTCATAAAAAATCTCACCAATTTGACCATTTTAGAAGAGTACTTCTCCAAGCTTGTTGAGCAAATCCACCCATCTCCCAAATCTGGTTTTGAGTTCTAAAGTAGTCCTAGGCACTCCCTTGCCTCATTCCATTGACCAACCACCTTGCCTAAGCCTTACATCACCTTAAACATCCCTCCTTTTGCTATTAGTTGTGTCATGTAGGTATACATGGGATCCTATAGGAATTCAGGATACCTTGTAGAATGCATTAAGACATCTTGTAGGTTGACCTATAGTGGCATGTTTTGAAGCCAAATTGTGGAAAAATACACTAGGAATCTAAAAGAGGACCCCCTACTTGTCTCCCAAGTCTTCCGACTTTTCACCGTCATCCTTAAGCCCCCTACCACATCACCAAAAGAAGTCATCTTTCACACTTTCACACAAAAAAGACAAAAATAAAAACAGGGTTATTTTGGTCATTTACATGCACAACAATAGAATTTTTGATGTTCCAATTTGCATGCTTAGGATAGTAGGATTGCATACAAGTTAACCTAGCACTCTTTTGAAGCAAATCCTCTTAGTACTTAGTAAGAAAAATGGTGTGTTTTAGCATTTTATTTCAGTCTTTTTCTTCACTATAGTAGGAAAGCTTTCCCTTAATGTAGATTTCTCTTTTCCTCATTGGTAATCAAGATTGTTTTAAATCCATAGAAGTCTACTTTGAAAACCCTTAGTGGTATATTTCCAGCTTAGCAGTGACAAATAGTAGACCCATCACATGTACTTGTGTATACATCACTGTCACCTCTAAGTTTGTTTGAACCCTGGGTTGATAAAGTAAAGTTGGTAGCCCCAGGAGTTGCAGCATTCTTGCTGCAATACTGGTGTTCATCACTTTTTGGACTTGTTGCCAGGGAGGTGTCTAAGTAATATGTGATTACTGCTTTCTTTATTCCATTTCTTATCTCTGACATTCTGCTATTAGTTTCATTTCTACAAAAGTAATTTAGTTTTCTTTCTTTTGCATTCTGAAAGTGAGATTTCATTTATGTAGTTAATTTTCATTCACTCAATTAGTTTCCATTCAATTTTCAATTTTAATTCTTCAATGATTCTCAAATATTGAAAAAATACAAAACAAAACAAAAACACTTCTTTCGTGCCTCTTAGGAATAGTGATAAACTAGGGAAATTTTTGCCAAATACCCCCACCACTTCAAAAAACAAACCATTTGTCTTCTTGGGTGGCTGTGAAAGGGAGAAACCCTTAGGTGAAAAACCAAATATATTTGAAGAGTATACAGGCTGATAAGAAGAAGAAGAACCCATTCCAACTGACCCAATGGCTGAAAATAAAGATGACATAGGAAATAGGGAAAGATTTCAGTGTACCTTTAACATTAGAGAAACTAATGGGGATACTAAGATGAAGAATATAAGCCCCTATACTCTTCCTCATTTCCATGGCATGACCTTAGAAGATCCAGAGACTTTCTTGTTTGAGTTTGTTGTCATATGCATAACCTATGATTACACCAATGATGAGAAAAAATTGAAACTATTCCCATCCACTCTCAAGGATGTAGCTTTGCGTTGGTTCATGTGTTTACCTAGGGATAGCATCACAATTTTGGCTTAGACAATCCTTCAAAAAAAAGTATCGATACTACTATAGGTCGAGGACATTAAATAACAAAATTCTAGGATGACCTTAGGGCATGATGAATCCCTAGAGGATTATGATGAAATGTTCTAGCTTAGCTACAAAAGAGCTAGGTGTAGACTTGATCATGAGTCACTGAAGCTAGTCCTGCTTAAAGGGGTAAGGGAAGATATTTTGGATACCCTAAACATGCTAACAGGAGGTGACATCTACCAACTACCCTATGAATATATCAAGACTGTGTTTAGGAACCAATCTAGGGTAGCTAGGAAAAAGGGTAGGGGTAGTCAACTTATGGTAAGTCCATCCTCTTCCAATACATCCATTAAAGGTGAAATTGGAAATATGTTGGAAGACTTGAAGAGTGAGACACTGCAAACCATTAACCTACTGATGGACACTATGCACATAAAGAGAAAGTAGGAGGAAGACAAGAGAGCCTTAGCCATTTTCTACATTGTATGCACAAGGATGCACCCCAGGAATGAATTTTGATTAGATCTAATTGAGGTATGCTCTGTCTATGAAGAAAAATACTCCACATATAAGTGCCCTTCTCTACCTGGACTAAAATCTATGTCTTAGGGGACTGAAGGGGTGACTAAACAACTCTTCTACATAAATCAAAGGAGACATCGTGGGCCTCATCCATACTAGCAGGGCATGGAAGGGTTGTCCCATGCCTATTACAACCCTAACCAAACCACATTCATTGCCTCCTGGGTACCGTCTTCTCATCCTTCTTAGTCTACATCCCCTCCTTGAACCTTTGCACCTCAATACCATTCCCAACCGACCAGCCAATCATTTCAGCCATATGTTCCGCCCTAGCCTTAGTAGAATGCACTTCCCCAAGAGTGAAGGCCCCATACAATAATGCTGAAGTTTTATTGCCTTTACCACCTACTCAACCACAAATTTTACACCTTGGTCCACCTAAACAAACCCAGATGCCTGCCTAGCCAAATCCAAACCTGAACAATAGAGAATTACAACAAGTATATAGTGGAGAGACATCCTACCCTACTTACGTTGTAGATATTTAGGAATTGACCTGAGATATGGGAGAGTACTCTTGGAGAACGAACCTTTACCTCCACGTAGGGAGATTGAGGAAGAAAGAGAGTAAAGAATTCCTAGAGTAAATCCTCCACCCTTTCTTGAGATATTAACTCATCCAGTCCAGCCTACCCCATAAGAGAATGAACTTCTGGGTGAATTGAAAAACCTATGTGCCAAAATTTCACTTCTCCAAGCCATAAAATATGTACCTATTTAGAACAATTTGATTAAGGAGAAGTGATTCAAACATCCAGGCAGGCAAAAGAGAGACACCCCTACCATGTCATTAGATAGTTGTATGACTTAATGTTGGGGTAGGTGATTGGTCTGAAGTATTTGGACACTGGAAGCCCTATAGTATATGTGCACATCAATGGAACCATTGTCCCACACACTTTGATTTGTCTTGAGGTTGCCATTAATGTGATGACTAAGGACACCATGCTCAAGCACAACTTCTCGGGTTGATTGAGAAATACCACAACAATATTGGAACTTGTAGACCATTCCATAGTGACTCCTAAGGGGATTGTGAAGGATGCGATGGTAGCCATGAACTCTTGGGAGTACCCTGCATACTTCCTAGTTATTGAGCCTAAGGCCATGGTTACTGGTTACCCTCTCATCCTTGGTAGGCCCTCGTAAGCCACTGTCGATGCCTACATTAGTTGTAGGGATGCAAATATGACCATAAAAAATGGGCATATGTCCATTTAGTCCTGTAACCTCCTGCTCAACCACCTCTAGAACATGACTTACCTTTATGGATGGAAGAGGAGGAAGAAGATGAAGTTTATTCAGACCAACTCTATACCTTAGAAACAGCCATGGGAGGAGTATAACAAGATGAAGATGATTTTATTGAACACATACTCCAAAGTCCAACTCCCAACACATTTTTCTTAGAGGAAGTAGTAAAGGAAACCCAAAAACCATCAGATTGACCTATTCTTAGCTAATTCAAACCCTGCTTGTGTCAAAACCATAGAAGTCGGCCTTGAGAGAACTTTGAAAATCAACCCATCTCTTTCTATACACAAAGAACCCTAGGATTTGACCTGAAATAAACTAAATCAAACAACAAAACAAAAACCAAAAATCATTACTAACATATTTGATAATGGAATAAAAAAATTCATGAAAATCAACTACGGTACCAACCAAAAGTATCTTATAATCAATATATGGCTTAGTCCACCTGTTTTAAGTCACAACCTGTTATGTTTATGATACATGGAAATGTTGAATGAAAACATAAATTCATCATAATAGAAATGTTGAATAAAAATGTAAATTCAATGTACAAATAGTTAAAGATGATTCTCAGAAAATACTGAGATAAAAACTTGTCAATACTAATGGAATGTTATTATGGTCAATCGAGACCATGAACCCTTTATTACCCCTATTCCAAACCATGAAGCCTTTACTAATGGATACTATCCAAATGGAAATAGTGAATCAGTTGTAAAATAATGAGTGTTAAGATATAGGGAAATTTCTTACAAAAAGAGAGATCAATCAATGGAAGCATTGATCGATATTCTTTAAATAGAAATTGTGAATCACTTGTAAAATAATGGGAAAATAAAAAATCACTTGTAAAATAATGGAAAAATCTTGAATCACTTGTAAAAGGATTGAAAAATCATGAATCAATCCAGAATCACTTTTAAAATAATGGAGAAATCATGAATCAGTTGTAAATTAATGAGGGAAATTGCTTATAGAAAGGCAATGAGATAAATCAATCGGAACATTGATGGATATTCTAGTACAAATAGTAAATCACTTGTAAAAGAATGGTAGAACCATAAATCACCTGTAAAATAATGAGGGTTAATGTACAGGGAAATTACTTATAGAAAGACAATGATGTTGGGCATGGCATCCCCCAAAAGGCATTTTTTGGGGCTTAAAGCCCATTTTTTGACGAAGTATTTTTTAGAAGCTCTGCAAATTATGGGCATGGAGTATGAAGTTATAATAGAGTCACAGGGTTGTTCGCCCTTGGTTTTGTAATGTAATGCCGGCTTGATATACCTACCCATGGTCTGCAAACCATGGGATTTTATAAGTAGAGTGAGTCTCTAAGTGTAGAGGGAGAGAAGAATGAATAGAATGGAAGTGTGAAAAGTCTAAGTGACTGAGTCAAAGTGTAAAGTGTGCCTTTGGGTCATAGAGTAGGTGAAGGATCTACAGCTCAATGCGTAGAGGCCGAGTAGTCTGCAGCTGAGTGTGCAGGATAGGTCAAGTCTGTAATCATTGGAAGAGTTAATAAAGAGAAGTTACGATATTAATGTGTATCTTTCCTTGTTTTAATGTATGATTGGGTTTAAATTGCAAGTGTACTATTTATTTGTTGCATGAACTCTTATGAATGTTTTGTATAAATAAATATAACGTAAGACATCCATATTCGTGAAGATAATTGACTAGGCATAGGAAGATAAGTAAGATCTTAGGTATGACTTAAGGGAATAATACAAAGCATCGCTCCAGTAGCACGAAAGCTCCACAACCCATGGTTAGGGTTGTGTGAACTATTAGGGTGCGAAAGCCTGGGAAGTGTGCGAAGAAACCTACACAGAGGGACTAATAGTCAGACCAGTTCAACCTCTCAAACATATAAAGGGTGTGGAAACTTGGTTCCAGCATGCGCCCCCCCCCCCTATTACTTCAGGTGAGACTTAGCCCGCTCATGGACTTTACCGAAAGGGCCAGTAGTACATAGATTTGTTTAGCTAATTAACTCCGAAGCTGGGTTAGGCCCCAAGAAGCCAACAAAGGACAATGACACTTAGATCAATCTATTGAACATTGATAGACACTCTCCAACACTGATAAAATAATGGAAAAATTGTTAATCACTTGTAAAATAATGATGGTTAATATATAGGGAAATTACTTAAATAAAGACAATGACACTTAGATCAATCCTCTCCAACACTTGTAAAATAATGGAAAAATCATGAATCATTTGTAAAATAATGAGGGTTGATATATAGGGAAATTCCTTACAGAAAGACAATGACACTTAGATCAATTTAGGGAACACTGGTCGATATTATCCCAAGAAGAAATCATGAATCACTTCTAAAATAATATAGAAACCTTGAATCACCTGTAAAATAATAATGGTTAATATATAAAGAAATTACTTTTGTTGTTCCGTAACTAAAAAAGAATCACCTCTAAAATAATATAGAAACCTTGAATCACCTGTAAAAAAATGAGGATTAATATATAAAGAAATTACTCTTTAAAACAAGATTGATACTCTTCAAATAGAAATCATGAATCACTTGTAAAATAATGGGAATAGAGAATCATAAATAATAGATGGAAATTTCTTACAAAAAATAGTGAGAACAATCCATCAAAAAAATGATTGACATTCTCCAAGTAGAAATGGTGAATCACATGTAAATTAATGAGGGTTAACATATAGATAAATTACTTACATAACCAATGGGAATACTGATCAATGCTCTCTAAGGAGAAATCTTGAATCCCTAGTAAAATAATGGAGAAATAATGAATCACTTGTATAATAATGAGGGTTAATATTGTAGGTTTTGACCCCGTACAGAAATTACCTCCATATCAATTCTAAAGACAAAAAACAAACAATGGCCAGAGGATAACACATAAAACACATATACACAAAGATATTCTCCTCAATCCCAAAAATGAGACTACCAAACTGATTTTTTCATATGTTCATATTAATGTTACAATACTTATATATACATGCCAAAGAATCCATAAACCTTAATCCACTAACCATGGATTAAAACATAACTGTAGCTCCCTTGACCATATCTACATAATACCATGGACCGAAAACCATCGTGCCCAAAACCTTGTGTGAAATCCATGCACAAAACCGTAGGTATTATAGGGTCCATTTTTTTTAGGGTAAACCACTAAATCATATCCCAAGAGAAATATTTTGTAGATATTTGAAATGAATGAAATCACGGAAACCCCGGAGTACTTCCCCACATTTAGTTGATTGTAAACAGTGAGAAAACCTTGAGTACTTCCCCACATTTAGTGTATTGTAATGGTTAGCGGGCATTAGGGGGTTTGCCTCAAATAAAACCTCTTGTGGATGGTGAAATGGACCTTCGACCTTGACCACTGGGCTTGAAATGGTTTTAACTTGTTTTACTAGTACAACCATATAAATTAAATGATTGGTAAATGCTAATAAGAATCAAAATACATCTCACATTATGGAGATTAAGAAAAATTGTGAAATTAACTAAATTATAACTTTGTTTTAATTATTATTATTAGTTATTAAAAAAAACTATATATAAATTAAACAATACTCTTAACCATCAAGATTTACCTCCACTTTGCTATGGAAATTATTAATTTGTATCTATGTCATTATCTCATCATTCCTTGAATCATCCTCAACTAGCTCCCAAATTGTTTTCATTCACTGCTCAGAATTTACTCCTAAGACCCTTACATACCCCACTCTCAGTCTAGCCACTCCAACCACTTTAGTTTTGGCCCAAGTTCCTCTGGCAAATCTCAAACCCCTTCCATTAATTCAGATGTTTGTTATGGGTTTCTTACTGAATAAATATGACCTTGTTGATTTACCTCAACCTTTAAGACTATTCCTCAGGACTACCTAAATATTCTTCCTATATTCAATGGGGAGGATGAAAACATTACAAAGAGATACATTGAAACCTTTTGTGCTTTTGCTAAGAATCTAAATGGAGAACAACTAGATGTGGTCCTAACACTCTTTGTATAATCCGGTTATGGAGAAGACATAAAATGGCTTAAATCCATACCTAATGCCTCCATCACTACCTAGGAGGAGCTCAAAAACTCTTTCACACAAAAGTGGGGTGAAAAGATAAATCATGAGTATGTCCTCATAGAGTTTAATGCTATAAGGAAGAATCCGGAAGAGGATATTTTAGAATTCATAAAAACGTTCAATAAGCAGTATAATAACCTTCCTAGTGAGATGAAGCCCCCTCAAGCTACTACTCTCATAGTATTTATGGGGGCCTTTGAATCTAACATTGGTTTTACCCTAAGAGAAAGGAAGTCTCGTACTTTGGATAAACTCCAAGTTGGTGCTCTTGAGGTAGAAGAAAATTTCACCTTGGCAGGGAAGTCAAGAGGTAAGGATGAACCTACATAGAAGACAAGGGGGAAAGAAGAAACGTCCTCCTCTGGCGAAGCTAAAGAATCACCAGATCTAAAGTGGGAAGAAATAGATAAACACATCAATATTTTATCGCATAAGGTGGTGAAACTTAAGATGGAGAACAAGAGTCTCCCGAAACAGAATTCTCAAGGTAACAACCGAGGTTATAACCCATAGTATAGAAGGTCACCATTGCAAATATTTCTAAGGGAAAGGAGGGAACAACTTGATCAGATCCCTCATCGTCCATGTTTAGAAGATGATCCCGATGAAAAATCACCGGATACACATGAGATGCAGGGAATCTTATATTCCTCTTTCTATAAAGAAGAACACGAAAACATAGCCCACGAGGAGACACGTCAAGATAGAGAAGCAACAACATATGTGGAGGACATAGGTGATTATTATAAATAGTTTGTAGATTTCATGCAAGCACAACTACACCAAAGGTATGATCTAATATCTTCAAGAAAAAGGCCAAGGGAACCAGAAAAATAAGAGGGAACTTCTCCCCAGGATATTCCCCTAGTGCCATAGAAAGGGAAAGGTAAGTTGACTCCTAACGCATCCAAGGTAAAAGTATCCTCAAATAAGGAATAAAATAGCTCCGAGGAACACACAGAGAAAAAGGCACATGTTCTGATAAAAATTACCAGTGATAAGGAAAGAGAAACATAGCTAGGAGGTGTAGAAAATGGCCAACCTACATTCAATCTTCAGAAGGAACTCATAACGGTAAAGATTCTTGTTCCTCTAATTGAACTTCTAAATAAGCCCACTGATAAAGCTCAAGGCTCTTATTTCATGCTAACATCAACCTCACCACCGACCCATGACTGTTTAAACCTTCAAGAAGAAAGACCAATGGTTGTTTTGGGGCCTTGTGTTGAAGAGCTTGAACCTTCCACTATGCCCTTATATGTGACCCTAGTAATCCATGACCTCTTATTGCATACCTGCATGTTGGAATTTGGAGCCTTGCATAACCTCATGCCCTTAGCCACGATGGAACAACTTGGCTTGCATATCACCAGGAAATACAAGGACATATACTCCTTTCACTCTAAGAGGGTCAAATGATTGGGAATGATAACAGATCTAGTGGTAAACCTGGCTCAGATCCCTGTGAAGAGTATAGTGATGGACATCATAGTGGAAAATATTCCCCCTTGATTCAGAATGCTCCTATATAGGTCTTGGGGTTCCAAGGTGGGGGCTCTAACAAATAATAGATCTAGCTTATGCAACTATTCCCACTTTTGGAGGTGAAGAAAGGAGGTTGTACAGAGAGTCCATATTTGTAAAAATTGTGACCCCAACTGAAGGTTCTAAAAATTTCCTAGTGTATGGAAAATAAAGAAACCTCTCCTGCCTATTCCTAGAAGAATATGAGATCATCTTAGAAGAAATGCAAGCACATCTAATGATGTCGTTAGACAATCAACACACAAATAAAAAGAAATTATGGAAATTATACTTTGATGGAGCAAATTCCAAAGAGGGAAATCGAGTAGGAGTATTGCTAGTAAGTCCTGAGGGTAGCTTGATACCTCTCTCATTCAAGCTGGATTTTGAGGAAACCAACAACGTGGTAGAGTATGAAGCATTTCTCCTTGGGTTAAAAAAAAAGGAATATGACTATTGAATGCTTAACTGTGCCTGGAGACTCTGTGCTAATTGTAAGGCAGATCTAAAATCAGTGCTCCACTAAACACCCTAGATTGAGGGCTTACTGTAATGAAGTGTGGGATTTGATTGATAACTTCTCCTTGGCCTTTATTATCCAATTTCTGCCCAATGAAGGAAATAAATGGTTGATTCCCTTAGTATAGCAGCAAGAAATTCCAACTACCCTAAAAATCCACTTCTCAAGTACGAGGTGGAGGTAAGATACAGACCCTCTATACCTAATAATGTCAATCACTAGAAGGTATTCGAGGACAATGAGCATATCAAACGATTTATATAAGTAGTTGGGAAGTTCACTAACTCAACCATTGACCAAGGAGAGGAAAAAGAAGCAGATCAAGAATCCACTTCGTGGGAAGACACAATGGCTGGACATAAAATTCTACAACTGAAAGGGAATACCATTCCTCGTGGGCTAGTCCCACTGGAAATATTGTTTAACAAGGATGACATAGCCCCCAAACCAATGGCTCTGGAGATGGATGGACACGTAGAATATTGCAATATCACATCAAAGGATGAATCTGAGATGGTCTGACTATAAAAAAGAATGCCCTCACAATATAATCAGAGGTATTTAAATCTCTTGAAAACCTATAAGGATGTCTTTTCTTGGTCTTATGAGGATTTAAAAGCATTTGATACTAACATCATACAACATAAGATTTCTTTAAAGAGTTTAATAAAACCATGCAAGCAAAAGCTTAGGCAAATTAACCCACTCTAAATTTCCTCCATTGAAAAAGAATTAAGGAAACTTCTACAAGCTAAAATCATAGTGCCTTTATGATACTTAGAGTGGGTGGAAAACCTAGTTCAAGTTCGAAAAAAGAACGAAGAAATAAGGCTATGCTTAAATTTTTGGAACCTTAATAGGGCATCATTAGAAGATAACTACCCACTTCCTAAGATGAATTACATATTATAGAAGGTGATTGGGTTAGTTAGAATGTCCATGATTGATGTGGTCTCTGGTCAACCAAGTGGTGGTCCACCCAGATGATCAGAAGAAGACTACTTTCACCACACCTTGGGGAACTTTCATGTATTCTTGCATGCATTTCGGTCTTATTAATGTAGGGGCCACGTTTCAGCGAGCTATGGATATATCTTTTGTAGGGGATCAAGACAAGTTTGTAGTGGTATACTTGGACAATATCACAGTCTTCTCTAAGACCGATGATGAACACATCCTCCACTTGAAGCTCACATTTGATAAATTCAGGAGGTATGGTCTTTCTTTGAATCCCAAGAAATCTCAATTCACCCTGAGTGAGGGGAAGCTACTAGGACACATAGTAGCACAAGAGGGAGTGAAAATTGGGCCTAAGCGATTTGAAGATATTAGTCGTATTTCTCTACCGAGAAATAAGAAGGAGGTCCAAGCCCTTTTGGGGAGAATCAATTTCTTGAGGAGGTTCTCTTGTGGCCAGCAACAACCCCCCTTCTTATTTAGTGTTATTACTAATACCAAATAAGTGGGGGCCCTTAGTAAAAAAAAAAATTTAAAATTAATTATTGCTTGTATTTTCGTTTTAATAAAAATTACCATCATAAACTTAGGAAAATACCCTTGCAAAATCTAAAAATCTTAAGTTTCACGATAAGGTAAGATAAAATCACTCCTTTAGAAATATCACATTGCAAAAAGGATAACAGGATACCTCCTTACAAGCCGAATTCTAAGATTGCGAGATCACGATGCAAAACCTCATCGCATCACACGCATCAAAGACCACTTACGCTGAAAAACCCCAAACCGCCGATATGCAATGGCGCATATGGAAAAATCGCATTTCACAGAAAACACATTAACAGAAAATTGTCATATGCCACGCTCCTACGATATTTCGATACTGTGATATTGTGATATTACGATATAGCGATAGAGCAGTAGAATGATATAACGATAGTGCGATACAATGATCTACCATATTGCGAAGAAAATCACAAAATTGCTTCATCGTGGATCTTTCGAGCTCGTTATTCGAGAAAACTTTTTTCATAAACCGAGACCTGGTTATGTGCTTTAATGCTAATTAATGAGTTAGTGGCGAATTGTTAATGAAATATGGTTTTGTAGTTATCAAAGAGCCAGTTCATGTAAGGCGGTATATTTTTTATGTCTTCAACATTTAAAGCTTTCCTGTCACCTTTCCTTATCATTACTCTCACCTCACTTGTAAACTGTAGGAACGAAGAACAAAGAACTATACAAAGCAGTATACAAGATATTATGGGGAAGAAAGGCAAAGCTCTGAGCTCTGAAGACAAAGAAATGATGCCCTTGTATACAGACACTGCTTGTAATAGAGATGCTGGTACTACTACTTGGTAATGCATGTATAATCTACTTGAAGAAGAGAATCCCAAAATAATGGAGGTTATAGTTACCGCAAGCTCACATGGGTCTTCTAAGGCATCAGTTACAGATCTAGCTTGCTCGTTCTTGCACCAGATAGCAGCGAGGCCCGAAATTCTCCGCTACACGGACATGGTTAAATGGGTACTAGACAATGCTGACATCAAAAACAAACAATTTAAGACTCAGGATCAAGGACTCATTGGCTCATTTACTTCACAAGACTTGAAGCTCATGTATCATTTACCAGAGCCGCAGGTGACTTATAACAAACAGTTCATAGAGAATTTTGCTAAAGAGAATGGAAACCTAGCAGAATGCACCAAGGATTGGTGAAGGAGAGATGAACCACTAAAAAGGGATAAACATGGTATGTATAGTACTGGTTCTTTCACTTCCCCATATTGCTTTGTTGCTGCTATGCTCTGTAGACTTTTCGAGAAGCCAAACATTAACAAATTTTCATCTGAATGGCTACCATTATTGGATGTCGTCGTTAATGCTATTGTTATGGATTGGGATAAAATATTGTCTGACAACTTAGCCACGACCATTTTAAAGTACTGGTCTAAAAGAACCGTTTCTCAGAGAATTTATCCCCCTTTCTACTTATCAACATATGTGATGAATGCAATTTGTTATGCTTCCAAGTTTCCCTTAATGGGTTGGAAATGGACGACTCAAGACCCCTTACCTAATCATATTTATCACAAAGAATTGTGGGATTCTAAGTTCACTCCATATTTCTACAAGATTTGTCATGGAATCATGTTGCCCCTGTACAAAATGTTGTATGATAAAGATGCTCAAAGATTTTCTCCTGAAGTAGAAGTAGATATTCTCCCTGTCGCAAGATGGTTTGGAGAAGAATTGTTTACATATGTCATAGTATTCATAAGTCTCACTTCCCCTCATGTCTTGGATTTGTATGTTCTTGATACACTCATGGCACGACAAATTTCTTATCAAACCTGCGGAGAAGGAGGTTTGACTAAGGATTTGAAGGACAAAAAGAAGGCTATTTGGCCATAATTTCATGTAGCCTGTGGGGCCTTTTCACTATTTGATGTAGGGCATGCATTTAAAGAAGTAAACAACATAAAATGTCTACAATTATTCAAATTTCTCGGAAGACCGTTCGACCCTCATGATATTGCTAAGAATTTCACCGTTGCAGTCAAAATAAAGGTGTTTTCTAAAGAAGATGATCATTTTGATGACATGTTCCAACAGAAAAGTATGCTTAAAGAAGTTTTGCATTCGGCCGAAATGCGATTCCCTCTAGAAAAATTCCAGGAGTTCAAGATATACAAGGAGAGAAGGTTACCTAATATCCCTTTGGAAAAACTATGCTTAGAACCCGTAAGGAAACCAACTCCAAGTATTAGTCTCAATGGAAGTTTAGGCACAGATAGATCTAAATCTAAGTCCAAGAAAGAAACATCAGAACATTCTAAGAGATCCGAAAGTCACCATGGTAAAAGTGAGGGGTCAGTAAGGGATACTACCCAGTAAAAAGAGCTCCCACAGCAATAGGCTTTGACCTCTCCACAGATAGATCCTCCCTCTCTCATCATTCAGCCACCATCAGTCAGAACCGAGCTAGAAAAAGAATGGGAGACCTTCAATGATTTAATCAATCTTGAACGGCAGACCACAAAGACAGTTGTGAGTAATGTACAGGAAACAAAAGATATAGTCACAGGAACAATTAGCAATGTCTCAGATATGGAACATATTCCCATTACCCTGTCCTTTGAACTTATACTCAAGATAGAGGAGATTCGTCCTCTTGATGTATTTTATAGTCCACAACACAAGGCAGTAGTGAGAAGACAAAGAAAGAAAAGGAAATTGGAAAATGTGCTCTCTCATGATGCAGAGAAATTAGACATCCTATGGCAAGATCCTACTACTGATCCCACTGAAAATCTCACCAAATTATCTCAGATCACACAAGAATATGCCTTTGCAACCATTGATAAAGCATCTAAGGTTCAGCAACTACTAAAAGAGAACGAAGACCAGATACAAGTTTTGCAGCAACAGTTGCAACAAGCCAACACCAACAACGAAGCACAGAAATAGATTGAAAGATT
>APFE031514044.1:0-10321 GCA_000404065.3 Pinus taeda | reverse complement strand
ACATGCCTAAGCAACCATAAACCCTCGATTAGAACATAATTGTACTTCCCTTCATTGGATCTAGATAATACCATGGACCGAAAAGCATCTCGTCCAAAACCATGTGCGAAATCCCGTGTGTACCCCGTCTATTAGAACATAACTGTAGTTCCCTTCACTGGATCTAGATAATACCATGGACCCAAAACCCCCCAATCGAAAACCATGTGCGAGATCCCCTGTGTACCCCTTAGCAAATAATACCATGGAGCGAAAATCATCCCACTGAAAATCATGTGCGAAATTCCTTACATACCCCCTTGTGACCCGCCACAAGTCGTGGAAATAATATAACACAACCTAATAAATACAAAGAAATTTAAATAAGACCTTTTGACGGAGTCAAGCACTTAGTTTTAACATTACGAAAATTGTGAATATTGGAAATGATCAACCTCTTTTCATTAAAATTTGAATTTTATAGAGGAGTCATGTTAGATGGGTATAGTTTGACCTAGTCCAAAAATTAATGTGAAGAAAAGTTGAACCTATCAGAAGTCCATCTTGGATGGTAACATCTTAATCTCATTTACAAATTGTTCTGGAAGAAAATTTAAACATTATAAAATTGCCATATCCATAGCCATGTTGGATGTGCACAAATTGTTTTCACAAAGATCATGATAATTTTAAAGTTATAAAACATTGTAAATATTGGAAATGGTTTTACATTTACTTTTTTTATTCTTTTAGTGGAACTTGGAGTGCTTTTCTACATTTTGTGGATGGTAAACTGGTAAACCATATCCCAAGAGAAATAATTGGTAGATATTGGAAATGAATGAAATCATGGAAAACCTAAAGTACCTCCACACATTTAGTGGAATGAAAATGGTTAGAAAACCTGGAGTACTTCTGCACATTTGGTGGATTGTGGGGACCTTGACTCAAGGAAAACCACTCACTGGGCTTGAAATAGTTTTAACTTGTTTCACTAGTACAACCATATAAAATAAATGATTGGTAAATGCTAATAAGAATCAAAATACATCAAGCCCAAAGGGTTAGATCAATTAGACGAGTTTCGTTGTTAAGTCCCTCATCGATCATGAGGTCCTAGGGTCAATTCTCCTCGACGCCCTTAGGGTTAGGCCTTGCCAGTCTGGTGGAGGGGCTTGATTCCAAGTCCAGTTCAGGGTGTAGGGGCTTGAAGTCCCTCATCGATCATGAGGTCCTAGGGTCAATTCTCCTCGACGCCCTTAGGGTTAGGCCTTGCCAGTCTGGTGGAGGGGCTTGATTCCAAGTCCAGTTCAGGGTGTAGGGGCTTGGTTCACTTCAGGTGGAGCAACTTGATTCCCTTTAGTGATTCTTTTTAGGGTGGAGGGGTTTGATTCCCATTCTAGTTCAGGGTAGAGGGGCTTCAGTGATTCCCTTAAGGGTGGCCCATAGGGTTAGGCCCTGCTAGTCTAGTGGAGGGGCTTGGAGGGGAATCAAATCTGGTTCAGGGTGGAGGAGCTTGATCCCCTTCAGTGATTCCCTTGAGGGTGGAGGGGCTTAATTCCGAGTCTAGTTTAGGGTGGAGGGGCTTGACTCTCTTCAGGGTGGAGGGGCTTGATTCCCAGTCTGGTTCAGGGTGGAGGGGATTGATTCCCTTCAAGGTGGAGGGGCTTCAGTGATTCCCTTCAAGGTGGCCCTTGGGGTTAGGCCCTTGCTAGTCTAGTGGAGGGGTTTGATTCCCAATCTAGTTCAGGGTGGAGGGGCTTGATTCCCTTCAATGATTCTCTTCAGGGTGGAGGGGATGATGGAGGGGCTTGATTCCCAGTTAGGCTCAGGGTGGAAGGGGTGGACGGGATAGTGGAGGGCTTGATTCCCAGTCTGGCTCAGGGTGGAGGGGCTTCAATGATTCTGATCAGGGTGGCCGTTAGGGTTAGGCCCTACTAGTTTGGTGGAGGGGCTAGTGGGGGGCTTGATTCCCTTCAGGGTGGAGGGGCTTTATTCTCTTCAATGATTCCCTTCAGGGTGGAGGGGCTTGATTCCCTTCAATGACTTTGAACCACCCGAAGCACCTGAAAAAAAAAAGAATCAAAATACATCTCACATATGGAGTTTATGAAAAACCTGGAAATAACTTTGGTTTAGTTATTATTATTAGTTGTTAAAAAATTACATATGAATTAAACAATAATCTTAACCATCAAGATTTACCTCCACTTTGCTATGGAAATTATTAATTTGTAAATAACTTTTGTTACAATACCATGGGTCAATACCACATACACAATATGACACTTGTTGATATGACATTTTATTTAATTAAGTAATTTGAGATAAATTAATCTTAAAATCATAACTAACATATAGGGAAATCTAAAACCTTGAATCTTTCATATCCCATACAAGTTAAATCTCCACCACTTACGTAATAAATATTAATAATTAAAATAAAATTCTAGAAGCCCTATCTAATCAAAGTAAGTTTTTTGAATAAAACTTGAACCTTATAAAAATACAATATTTAATAGGTAAGATTGTGAGGTGGCACACTAATTTCTTTGGAAGAGAATTTGAATGTAATAACAAGACCTTTATCATTTGAATATTCCAAAATAGTGATTCTCACTTATTTAATTTATTTTCTTTTCAATTCATTCTCAAATCAAATTTAATATATTTTTCAATTTGCTTTAAATTTCAATACTTTAATATTTTGAATAAATTTCATGATACAAATAATTAAAATTACTTGTAGACAAGAGGATTATGAAAAAATAATGATATAGAAACTTGTAGAATTTCATTATGGTTAGCCCAAATCATGACCCCATTACATAGAGACAATAGATCATCTAGAAAGTTGGTTGACAATTTTGAATCAGTTGTAACATAATGAGGGTTAATATAGAGTAAAATTTGAATAAGAGGTTTTGAACCATTTAATTGCTTAATTGTAACGTTATTGAAAATAACTTAATTGTAATGCTATGAAAAATGTGAATGTTGGAAATCCCTTTAACTTATTATTAAGTTATATTTTTTTTATAAAATTTGAAACTTATAAGAAAGCCATGTTGGATGGGTATGAATCACTTGTAAAATAATGAAAGATAATATATATGAAAACTTAAATAAGAGGTTTTGACATAGTTAATAATTTAATTATTTAATGGTAATTTTATTAAAATGTGAATGTTGGAAATAACTTTAACTTATTATTAAATTATATTTTCAACAAAATTTGAAACTTATAAAAGGCCATATTGGATGGGGATGGTCTTCTAGCATCCACTCATGTAACACCATCATATATATATATATACAATGTTATACTTTTCCACTATAATAATAATATGAGTTTGATGTACTTTATTGTTTATGAATAAAGGTAAATACTTATACCTTAATTGTACTAGCAATAGGGAACAAACATTCAGCAACATGACGTAGGTTTGTCAGAGAAAAATGACAGATAATTAGGAAAGAAAACATAATAACATTTTCACAACCTCAGCCATTAGTATAAGCCTCAAATTATGTGCAAGATGTCCAAGCAGTTCAAGATTCCTATTTTCTAGTTCTATTTTTATAAATTAGTTTCAAAATATATTTTCTAAAGAAAATGAGGAAGGTTTTTTAAGTACCCACAGATTATTCCACATAGCAAACAACAGTCGTTAAAACATAACAACATTCATTCAACAATGAATATAGTTAAGTTAAAAGAAAGTTCATTAACTCAATATGTGAAAAAAGAAAAATATACCATACACATAACCAAAATAGTCAAACTACATCTATGATACATGTATGAAGGAATGTTGACTCATTGAGTTTCTGATTATAAGCATAAGATCCCAAGTACACTGCTACATGGATGAAACATTGTATCGAATAATGGAACCCGAATCCACGCCTTTCTTCTCCAAAGAATAATCTATCTCCTATGCAGTACAAGAGAATTCAAGGCTAAGCCTCCCTAAAATCTCGTTAACGATCCCTTTGCTTTAGTTATTAGGAGCTATTTACAACAATTATAATGACCTTTGAGCTTACCCATGATTCTTTTGCTTCTCTGACTGTTTATATTCTAATATGACTCATTACATTCCAATTTCTTGGTTTTTCGTATTTAACATTTGTCTCTTGGACTTCATTACACCACATGTATTATAGTAGACAATTTAGAAATGAGACAATGGCCTAGTAAGACAAAAATGCTAAAGTTCGAAGACTCATCAAATATATAGTGTTGTAACTTTTTCTAGCACTTGTAGCACAAGTGCTTCAGGAGATATACAAAGCTTCCTAGAGATAGCCTCTGGGTTGATTCTAGACCACTATCTAGGACATCATAAAGAGAGGAGTGAACTTTAGATCATCTGAGGGTTTATGTTGCACTCCAATTGTAACGTAGTTTTAAAAAGAGAATAAAGGAGGCTTGGTCCAATAGTCTTTCATCAAGGTAAACTCAAGCCAATACATGGATGCAAATGCTCTTGGGGTAAATCAGGTTGATCTCAAGGAGGAATGTCCTATTCTTGTCACCATTGTAGAAATTCCCACTGTAGATCAACAGATTATGCAATATACTAAAACAAAATACAAGATCTACTTTTACCAACAATTTAGCGGAAGCTGAATCAAACATGAGCAACATCAATAAGAACACATATATCTGATAACAATGAATCAATCACACATAACACATAAGATATAACCCGAGGAAAGCCTCAACCTAAAACCCCAACTCTGTATTATCATACAAGTGGAAATATAGCCAGTATAACAAAAATAATCAGCTCAAAAGCTATCCTACTATCTTTGCAATATCTTTGCTGCTCATAAATAGTCAAAGGCCTCTCTATAACCTTTGGTCTTGATCCAGATCTTAGGGGGAGACCCCAAAGATATAAAAGTTTTAAATGGATCTTGGGGGAAAGGTCCCTAAGATCTGAAAAATTGAAATGCTAGAAGAAAAAGAGGAGAATGCCCATTAAACGAAACCACAAAGAATATTTTTTATTAAAACGGAGAATAATTGTAAGAGCTACATTGTAGCGGACAAACTTTCCTTTCACAAAATGTGACTTGTTACTTATAGTATTTTTCATTTATAATACCATGGGTGGATGTCACAATACCATTGGTCAATTCCATGGGTGAATGAATACCATGGGTGGATGTCACAATAGCATGGGAAAATACCATGGATGAATGAATACCATGGGTGGATGTCACTTACAATACCATGGGTGGATGCCACTTACAATACCATGGGTAAATTCCATGGGTGGATGAATAACATGGGTGGATTAGTACCATGGGTTGATGCCATTTTCCATTCAGATCATTCCTCCCTCCTTGAGAAGCAATGGTCCCCATTGCATAATGTGTTCCCTCCTGTGAAGCCTTTGCTGAATATGAATAACCACTCAAGATAAGGGTTTTATGTGGTTAACCCATAACCATGATGAACAGAGATCTGGGGATAGAGATACCTTGTAATGCTTGTGACCAACTGTGATTATGATAGTGTTGGCCTAGAAAATGGACTTCAATGAAGTGTGGGTTTGTTGATGACCCATAACCATGATGAACAAAGATCTGAGGATAGAGATAACCTATAATGCTTGTGACCAACTGTGATACTAACCATTTGTGGCCTAGCAAATGGACTTTGATGAAGTGTGGGTTTGTGGATGACCCATAACCATGAAAAATGAAGATATGAGGATAGAGATACCCTGTAATTCTTGTGACCAACTGTGATACTAACAATGTGCGGCCTAGGAAATGGACTTCGTTGATACAGATTTTTTGCGGTTGACCCATAACCCCAATGTTGGTTGTTGATGAAGTAGGAGGTGCCTACATAGCATGGGGTGGGAGGGCACGTCTCCAAATAACCCAAGCTGAATGTTGTTATGCTGAAATTGTTTAATGTGAACTAGGTGACTACTAAGCTAGGGTCGGAGTGCATGTGTCCAAAGGGAACCCACTTCGAATGTTGCTCCAGAATTAAAATTGACATAACTCAGTCAATATAACTCAGAATATTTATTATAGCCTATTTTTTGAAACAGAAAGACCATTTTGCATCTTCCCATGTATTGGAAATCCTTATCTGGACACTCTAAAATCTCATATTCGCACTACAACTGTTCCACCATCACAAAAGTTCTGAAAAAATAGCTGCTTTTAAATCAGCGATATCTCGCATGTTGGATACCTATACCAATAGGTTTCATATTTCATGATTGGTGATCAAAGGTCCAAATATGCTCTGCTTTGAATGCAAAGATCCCATATTTCCACAAGCAGACAAGGTGTGTCTCAATCTTGATGGGAACTAAAGTGTGATGGATGATCCAACAGTCTAAACTGGATCATGCCATGTGTTCAATTTTCATGTTGTAGAATAGAGAAAGAAATCTGTCCAAACTGTTAAATCTTGGCAGATAAGTAGCTAGGTAGAGAAGTTAAGGTTCCCAACTGCTTAATCTGGGACCTTGGAAGGAATAAGGGTTGTATTAAATTGGAAATAAAAGCAAAAAGCCAATGAAAAAGAAAAGGCATTTAAAAAGGGCTTGCAAGTCCAAGTGCACCCTCCAAGAAGGAACAAAAAATGTTAGGAGAACTAGTTGGGTAGGTAGATGGGGTTGCAGAAGTGGTGTCTCTTCCAAAATCAAAGTTGCTGAAACATCTACAGGAAGAGCAACACACTGGAGCATGACTAACTCCCTTGTTTTCATTTGTATATCACTCATTACTAACACCCTTTCCCAAGCTGCACAGAGCACAGAAATTTATATCTTTGACATATTCTTATAGCTTTAAGAAGCCACATTTCTTGTGCAAAAATATTTTCATTTTGATCTACTCTTGATTTCAAGATATTTTCAAAGAAAACTTGGTTGAATTAGCCCTCACTCATATGTTCCCTCCATGTTAACAACTAACCCTACTACTTAGCTCCCTATACCCCATTATCCCTATTATTATAAACACCATGGTGTATAAACCCCAAAATGTCTATAAATATCCCTCCCCTGGTACTATAGCCATATGGTCTGTTTAAAAGGGAATCAAAATGACACCTGGTCACTTTGATGAACCTCCCAGGTCACCTCCTCTCATTCCATATCATTCTGGTCATTTAACCCTTATTTGGAAAGAAAAATCCTATTAAAGCCACTCCTACCCTTGACCCTTTTGCAAAAGATGGCACCCAAAAGTTCCCCGCCCTAAAAAAATCCTTTTTCCCCTTCTCTGCCCTAAAAACCCATTGTCTAAAGTTGAAAAAATGAAAATTTAATTAAAAACGCGCGGGCAAATAAACCCACAAAACCCAAAAGACTATAGTTTACCCCCCCCCCGCGCACCTTTTTATTAAAATAAAACGTCAAATCAAAGGGCGGGCCCCCACTGCATAAACCCTACGGCATGTCCCGATCTCCGCCAGCCGTCCGATCTCCCGCCCCGCCATCCAACGGTGGGCGGTTGATCCGCCTGTGAACCTGCCCGATCTTTTGCGTCCGGGGGATGGGTGGTATTACCGTCGTACCCCGGCCACGCGTCAGGCGTGGGATGTGTTCGCTGCCCCCCCCCCTCCAAACCACTTACCGCCTGAGGGCCTGCCGGGGAAACCGCTTACCACCCTCCCCCTCACGCCGACGTCACGCCTCCGTCAGCGTGACGTCAGCCCACCTTTTGACCACTGCCGTGCTTCCACCTCACCCGGCCCCACGCATTACTCTGACCACCCCGCCACCATGGCCATGCCACCTGGGCATCCATGCCACCTGGGCATCCATGCCACCTGGGCATCCATGCCACCTGGGCATCCATGCCACCTGGGCGTCCACGTCACCTGCCATGTCATCTCCTCCGTACTTGGGCCCATCATGACGTCAGCATGACGTCATCACAAAAAAGCGCCAATTCGCCCGAAATGGATAAAAAGGGCAAAAAACCGTTGTTTTTTAACATTTTCTGCCGAACAACCTGGAGCTCAGCTGAAGGCGAATTTGATTTCCAACGGTCAAAAAAGAAAAAGTCATCTGCTACAACTGTTGCTGCCTCCATTGTCGATTCAACCATACTTAATCCAACCACTTCGACCGCTGCAACTGCCCATACGCCATTAAAACAGGTATTTCGCCGCAGGCACCCTCTTGCCCTCTCATTGTCCATATAAATCCTGTTTCTTGCTCAAATACTACTGTAATTCAAGAAACCATATGGTTAAAATTCGCCCTCAAAGCTGCCCGTGAGACCTCTGTAACCCCTGCACAGAAAAACTCCCAGGGAAACCCGCGACCAGCTGAAAACTCTGCCCAATTTTCCCACAAAAGGGCAGCTACAGGGCCCAGCCACAAGCTAGAAACACTGCTTTGCACCCTCCTTCACCTCTGATAAGCAAAACCTCTGCAATTGACCATCTATCCAGCTAAAAAACACTCTGCCACATTGAAACAGAGTGCCCCCCAGAGCAGTTAAACCTGTGACAGCCTTTTTGAACTTCCAAGACTGCTCACTGCATACAGAGAGCAGTATACCTCTTAAAACCAAGTTTGAAGCACAGTGAAAACTACCAGCAAAGACCAAAACAATGGAAGCTTCAGCTGCTCTGGATACTTTACCCCTTAACCCACCCAACAGAGAGCTAGAAGCCATACCTTTGGTGGATGATGATGCTCTCATCATAGATTTTGTGGCACAAAGAAACCATTTGCAGACATATTGTCAAATAAGGAACACTCACTTAGACGGCACTGACCTGTATGGGGTATGGCAGTCCAATTTTCCCATTTACTTTCTGCCTTCTGTCAATATATTCCCAGAAATTATCCATCTGTGTGCAGAGAATTATGACCAGAAGCTCAGGGCTGTGATGTCTCCATCTGGGAGCATCCTTTTTCACATAACTCCAGACTCCATTAACCAGATGCTTAATTACAAACAGACCCAGTTGTTGTACCCTTTCTCCATGGATTATTTGCTGGATGTGGGCTCCAGACTTTCTGATCAAGACATTGAAGCCATAGCCAGAAAATTCATGAAGGCAGACTGCCAGCCCTCTGGGCCACCCCCTTTCTCATATAAGGATTTCAATGAAGTAGGCAAGCTGCTGATAGACATGGTGACTTCTGTGCTGGGGTTCACCACCAATGAACATGTTGACATAACTGTGCTGGTCATGCTGTCTGCATACAGCCCTATGGAGCCCCCTGCTATCAAGTACAACTATGCCAAGTACATTGCCATCAAGATACATGATCAGTTGACTAGACTGGACAGAGAGGCAATATTTAAATATTCCTCATACATTTACCACTTATTCTTGTATTATCAGACAGACAGCTTCCAATGCTCAATCAAGAAGCTAGACTCACAAGGGGAAAGAAGGTCTGTGATCTTCTGGTCTTCAGTCTTTCACCAGGTTCAGGATTCCCCCTACTCATACTGTGAGTTTATTGATCAATTTGTATATCCAGTCATCTGCCTGCTAAAGAGGACCCCCCCTTCAAGACTATCCAGGGATATGCAGAAGATTTTGCAGCTATCCAGAAGCTACAAAATTGGTGACTGGTACTTGTACCAAAACCACTCTGTTATCAGAATCTATGGCTGTGAGCTCTGCCCATATAGAATCCCAAAGTACGTTCCTATGAGGTTATTTGCTTTGGAGTACTACAGGCAACTGATAAACTCAGACCTAACACATTTTCATAGCGCCAAGAAGAAGGCCAACCTGAAATTCAGGGATCACCTAGGCCCATTCACAATGAACAAAAAGGATGGTTGGCAGGAAGCTGACCAAATACTAGGACAGCAACTCAGACTCAAGAAGAGTTTTTGGTGGGTCCCTTATGACCCTGAAGGTTTCATAAGTGCAAGAAGAGTCAAATTCAGGCTGCACGCCTATAACCACACCCCCCTCTCACAAGTACAACAGTTTCCAAATCAGGATGAATGGGTGCCTGGATCAATAGTAGAAGAATTGACTCAGGAGGAATTAATGGAACAAAATGTAAAAGACCTGGAAAAAACTCTTGACTTGGACTCTTGTCAACAGGTTTTCAAGCAAACAATCCAGACAGAAGAAGGCACCTGTACTGCACAGACAGCACAGGGCATCCAGCAAGCTCCAACAACAACTGCCAAAGGAAAGGAGAAGATGGATGAGCATCAAGAGACAGGAATAGGGCAGCCAAGTGCCTCAAAAGACCAGCAAACAACACAGGCTCCTCCCCTGCAAACTGAACAAATCCAAAACCCAGTATTGCAGACCCCTCTAAATAATGAGAGAGGGAAGAAAAGGGACAGAGAAGAAATAACACCT
>APFE031514033.1:3544-20321 GCA_000404065.3 Pinus taeda | reverse complement strand
ATTTAATGAAAAACTGCGCAAGTTAACCCCGTAGTGTCCGAAGGTCAACAAGTTATCTTGTCAGGAGTTAATTGCTTTAAAGAAACTTGTACACTTGTAATAAATTTTCACCTACTTTCTCTGTACCATTGTAAGGGTTTTTTCCTCTCAGATGACCTAATTCCTGAGGGATTTTTGTATAGGGAACTTCTATATATTCCCCCTCGCATTTTGTTTAGAGGGGTTGGACGCTGGATGTAAGAAGAACCTCATTATCTCTTCTGATACTCTTATGGTGTAAATGTTCAGACTGCTAATACAAATGGTGATGGGATTTCTCCAAATATTGTCTTTCATGATGGCTTGCTGGTGTGTGGTTTGCATTTACAGGATTCCGGTGTATCCCGTGGAACAATAAGTTTTCTATTTGCCCTCTGTTACATGTATGTTTGTCACTTTTCCGTTGTGTTTTTCACTGTTATTCATGTGCTCAAAACTAAATGGCTAAGAAGAAGAATAGTTGCAGGATTTAATATCTGAAATACCCTGAGCTCAATCTTAGTCATTCTTTATGTTTCTTCAGCTATAGTATTTAAAGACTGATTCTTAAGTGCCACCTTTAATACTATATCACCTCGTTTCTTTCACACCAGTCAGCTCAAGTAAAGAATTCTTAAATGCTCTTTGATTAGCTGTTCATTGTTTCACACTCAGTCTTTACACGTTGTTTTACAGTATACCTATAGGCCCTGCAAACACATCTGCATTTCAGTCAAGATATCAAGGGAACAGCACTCAAAGACCCCATTGCCCAATGGACTAGTTTTCCTGAACACAGAGCCTAAGAGATATCAAAAGCATCCTCCCCAACCAGACATTCCAATAACCAAAAACACATATCCTACCTAGCCTAAAACCTTCACTGCAAGCAGTGACCATACCACATAGAGAGAGCCCTCTCTGACTGCAGCTGGGCTAGAAGCTGCAGCCCAAAGTTGGTTAGTGGTTACCCCGGCCGTATCCTCTTGGGAATCAAAGAGGACAACCTGGGTGATAACACTTTGATTGCAAAAATTTTGCCACAGAGAGAGTAAGCTGAACTGGAAATACTGCCTCTATGCCATACACTAGCTTAAATGGAGAATTCCCTATGGATCTCTTAATGGTCACTCTGTCCGCCCAAAGTGCATATTTGAGCTTAGAATCCAAATTCTTTTTGTTGTCATCCAATAGCTTCTTAATTATCCTTATCAAACTTTTGTTGGAAGATTCTGCTAGACCATTACCTTGAGGGTAATATGAGGTGGAATGAACTAGTTTAATGCCCATTGAATTTCACATTTCCACCAATTCTTTTGCTTTGAAGGCTGCTACATTATCTGTCACTAATTTATGTGGACAACCAAACCTGGTGTAGATATTTTCTGTCAAAAACTTCATGACCACATTATGATTAGCCTTCCTGGTAGTGATTGCTTCAATCCACTTAGTGAAGTAGTTAGTGGCTACTAATATCCATCTGTGCTGGCCACTGGAATGTGGATTGACTTCTCCAATGAAATTCAAGCTCCACTGCTAAAAAGGTCCTTTTGCATGTATTGGTTTTAAGGGCAGGGACTTCAACTGTTATTTCCCTTCAAATATTTGGCAACTATCATAAGATTTAACGAATAAAAATACATCATAAAATAAAGAGGGCCAATAGTACCCAGCTCTGAGAATTTTATGGGCTGTAGTTTTCCAATAATGGTGTCCTCCACATATCATGGAATGAAATTTCTGCATAACTTCTGTTGACTGTTCTTTTTCCAAACACCTCAAAAGCATTCCATATGGATCCCTCCAATAGAGCAAATTTTCCTTAGTGCAATATTTTTTTGCTCTAAGCTTAGTTGTTCTGGCTTGACTAGTGCTTAGGCAAGGAGGGATTTCTATCTTTAGCAAGAATTTAACTATTGCAGAATACCAATCACAAGAAGCTAGATTTTTGGCCACTGACTGCTTTCTGTCCGATTCAGCTACTTCCTTTCCTTCTGTTTGACCATTTTCTAAATTCAAGCACATGAGGTTAATGTCCAATGTTCTGCAATTTTCTTCAGCTAATAGTCTGGCAAGACCCTGACCTCTGACAAGCTTGGTGGGCTTCAGTTCTATATTAAACTCAATTAATTTTTCAATCCATGTAGCCATTCTTCCATTAGCATCAGGTTGTGTTAAGACATCTTTTATTGTAGCAGAGGGTACATATGCAATTATCTTGGAATGTAGAATATAGACTCTAAAAGCTTTCAAATATTTGATAAGAGCATATGCCTATTTTTCAATGATATCATACCTCAGCTCAGCATCCCTTAATGTTTTGCTGAAAAATGCCACTGGATGCTCTGAGCCTTCTTCATTTGCTTGCAATAAAATAGTTGCAAGGGCGTCATTAGAGGCAAAAGAAAATATATGGAACTCCTTGCTGTAATCTGGACTAATTAACGTAGGAGCCTCCATAATGGCTTTTTTAATGGAATCAAATGATTTTCTTGCTACCTCAGTCCATTTGATCTCTGACCCCTTTTTCAACATGGAGGTAATATGCTTCACAAGTTCTGCAAAATTTCGTATAAACCTCCTTACAAAGTTAATTTTTCCCAGAAAGGATTGGATATCCTTCTTTGATCTCAGGACAGATGAAGTTTGTATTGCTTTGAATCTTTCTGGGTTAATTTGGACACCTGCAGCAGAAACAACATGTCCTAATAGCTTGCCTTCTTCTAAAGCAAATTATGATTTTCTAGGATTAACTACAATCCCAAACCTTCTACAATTCAAAAACACTTTTTTCAAATGTTGCAAATGACCATGATGGCTACTGGAGTGTACTATTATTTCATCAAGGTAGATGAGGACAAATTTGTCCTTCTCTCCCACAAATGCTATATCCATAGCTCTCTGAAAGGTGGCTCTAGCATTCATCAATCCAAAAGGCATCTTGGCATACATAAAAGTGTGCCAAGGAGTGGTGAATTCAGTCTTTTCTTGGTCATCTGGATGTACAACAATCTGATTTAAGCCGAAAAATCCATCCAGGAAAGACATTACTTTCGCTCCTGAGACTTTCTGCAACAGATGCTCCATCTTGGGTAGAGGATAGTTGTCTTTCTTAGAGCATTTGTTCAAGTTTCTGAAATCAACACAGAGTCTGATTTCTTCACTTTTCTTCCTCACCACTACCAAATTGGCTACCGATTCTGAATATCTGAGAGGGACTATAATTTTGGCAACCAACAACTTTTTGATTTCCTTTTCAATTAGGGGGAGGAGCATAGGATTTATTGGTCTCAACTTCTACTTAAAAGGGATGGTGTCTTTTTCTAAAGGGATTTTATGCTGAATGATTTTTTTGTGATATGTTTTCAAGTCACTATATTCCCAGGCAAAGACATCAGCAAATTGCTTCATTAAATTGCAGTACTCAGCAGATTGGTCAGCAGACAGATGAGTGGATAGGTTTATGTACCTCGGCTGGCCTGGACTTCCTATATCATGCTTACAGACTGTAGACTGGTCTTTTTTTTTAGCAGCCTTGTAAGGGACATCATTCTGGTCAAACAGTATTTCTAAAGGAATTAGACCCTTATGGATATGATTGTTGGGAAGCTAGACAATACTGTCTTTGCCAATTTTATTTCTAAGCTATGCTTGGGGATTTTCTTCCAAGGCTTCATTCTCTTGGTCAATTTGCATTTCAAAAAACTCATCAATGACTTGAAGAAACCTATTTATTTCATTATCATCTTCAAAAACTTTCCAATGCTGGACATTGTCAGGCAAGGATGGTCTATATTTCATTTGAGCTTCATAAACTAGTCTGGGAGGCATGGGAGGGATAAACATACTAGCAGACACAGCAAGGGAATCAACAAGCTGATTTTTGGCCCTAGGGATGTATGAGATACAAAAACTATCAAAAGAATCTTTGAGTCTCCATACCTCATCCCTGTATGCTTTTAGCCTCAGGTGCTAGGCTTGAAATGTTTTGTTTACTTGCTGAATAATCAGATCAACATCTCCAGACAACTTTATGTTCTTGATTCCTCTGTCTTTAGCTGCGTTCAAGCCCAATATCAAAGCCTCATACTCTGCTATATTGTTTGTGACTTGGAAGGCCAGCTTAAAAGACAGCTGCGAGCTTTCTTGTTGTGGATATACCAGCACCACCCCTACTCCTGCAGTCTCCCTAGAACATGCTCCATCAAAGAACATCTCCCAAACCTGACTTCCTTGCTCTTCCTCGGCCTGAACTATTTGTTTCCTGAGCTGCATTGAGGCCTTCTAGGATTCTTCTATTTGGAGAATACATGCTCCAAAATTAGTGTCCACAGCAAAAATGGGATGATTAGAAGAATTCCTTTCATCACTGATGACATATGCCAGCTGTGCTTCTTTGTATAATCTCCTACTTTCTCCTCCAAAAAATGGGACAATGGCATAAAATAAATCATTCTGTAATGTCCCACCTAGTCTCTTAATCCATCCTCTAGATAGCAGCATGCCAAACTTAGGAGGGACATCGGCTACCACAATGTCATTTACCATGCTCTTCATGGGCAGCTGAGTTAGGGTAAAAGCTAGGTCTTTGATTAATCCTAGGCATATCACTTTCCTTGAATCAAAAGAGAATAGATCATGGTATGGTCTAGTAATATCAAGGCCTAACTCTTCCATGATAGCTTTTGGCATCAGATTGTTGCTAGCTCCTGCGTCTAGTAGGCAATTGTGAAGGATTTTGTCATGAATGGTCAAGGAGACATAAAAGGATGGAGAATTATCATTAGCAGGTTCGATCATTGGGCTAAGCACAACTGCAGGTCTATCATCTTGCAAATTGATGAAATCAGTGGAGATTTGTGTGGCCTTCAATTCAAGAGCTTCAAGGATACGCTTTCTAAACACTTCACTTTTTACAAGTTCTAACAGAGGCACAAATATTTTTAACTCCTGGACTTCTGCTTCAAAGCTGAAAGGGGAAGGTGACTTGTTAGGACCTCTTACCTCTTGAACTAGTGCTTTGAGGATGACTGGATTAGCTACTGGTCTTTTTTGTCTAGTATTTTGTAATTCTATTTGGACAATAGCTCTTTGGGCAGGATTCTCCTTGACATTGCTTGCTTGTGACCTTAGGTTATATCTTCGTTGTTCACCAGTCTATAGAATAGATTCTTTGTCCCATTGACTATCTTGTTCTTGCAACAGAGCTTCTTCATATTCAGCCAATGTAAAAAAGGAAGCACTGCATTTATCTTCCATGCAATGTATTTCATCCTCATCTTCAATTCGTTCTTCCTCCATGACTACATTTTGAAAAGGAGCTTTAATTTTGTGTTCTTCATTTGGTTCTTTTCCCCTCTGAATTATTTGTAGCTATTCATTTGCTCTTCTGAATGGATTTATGTTTCTTGGAACAAATGTGTTCTGCTGCCTTACTTTTCCTGAGTTCTGTTCAACTTTTAGCTTAGATATTTCTGCTGCCAATGAATCTATCATCTTAGTCATTTTATCTATTTAGGCTTTGAAGAGGAGACAGAGGAAGAAGAAGCCTCACCTCTCTGCCTTCTTCTGTTAGCATGACTTTTAAGCTTTTCTGTAGCCATAATATTAGATTCTACTTCTAGAGCTGCATCTTGCATATCAGCTAGAGTGGCACATCTTCTTTCTCTTAATAATAAACATAAATCAGAGTCAAAAGCATTGGCATAAGTGAGTTTGGATGAGGTAGGGGTTGGCTTTACCTCAGCTAGTATTTTACTATACATACGATTAAATATTTTATTAAAATCAGGCAAAGATTCTCCATTTTCTTTCTTTAGGTTACCAAACTCAGTATGATAATATAGCAGGTCCTTTTTATCTCCCCATTGCTTCAAAAATGCATCATCTAAGGCTTCAATATCAGCGATAGATCTAGGGGTCAATTCCTTGAACCATTTTCTGGCCTCTCCATCAAGGCTGTGGACAAAAACTCTCATCCACACATCATTTTCACTAATATCTAAGTTATCACAATAACTGTAAAAAGCTTCAAGGTGTTCTTCAGCTATTACCCCATCTGTACCGCTGAACTTAGGCATGTATTTTTGATATTCTCCTGCAGGCATGGCATTCAAAGGAACAGGCAAGACTAGGGGTCCATACCTATCAGCTATAATTCTTTCCATCTTTGTAGGTGCTTGCTGACCTACCATGACTGGGGTATGTGGAAGGATAATAGTAGATTGAATAGTAGGAAACAATGAAATGGATGGCAAAGACACGGGAATATGATGGATTGTATGGGATGCAATCTTTGGACTGAGATCCAAAGGGGAACTATTTGTACAAGGGGCTATATGAATCTCTGAAGGAAATTTGTCACTAGGAACATTAGGCTCTATATATTCAAATAATACATTCTCAACTATAGCCTTCTCTTGCAGAGAAACATAAGATTTCTTAAGCTTACCTGATCCTCAGGGTCAGGCACTGATTCAGATGGTGATTTTTGAGGATTTCTTCGGGTATGTCTCACAAACTGAACCAGAACTACAATGTGGAGTTGCCAAAGGTTGGTCTTCCTCCAGTAGAGTCGCTAGATAGATGATTAAAACTAGAAATGTGTCTAGACCTTGTCTATCATCAAAGTCTAGAACTGTGTCATTTCCCAGGGAAGCTGAGCTTCAATCTCCAGCCCCCGGCAATGGCGCCAATTAATGTTATCACCCCAAGAAACTCTCCTAGGTTGTATATAAGAGATGCTCGGGAACATCACAAACTAAAAAAAAAGTTGGAAATGGATGAATGGAAGGTCTGATGCATATTCAAGCCATATAACCACTTCTACTATGTTTAACTCCAGACATGGGTGAACACCCCCAAACTACAAGGATTTAGACCACCAACTACTCACAGTTTAAGGAATAGGTGCACATGGAGAATACTGACCACACCAGCAGATGCACAAGACGATGTGATGGCCAGCTGCAACCAGTAAAAAGGTCTGCAAATCTATTTCCTAATGCACAAACAGGATGATAGCTCTCTGGCACTAAGTAAACAGAAACCTGCATAATATATTCAATGATACATACTAGATTCCAACACAGAGGTGGGATGACACCCTCTCCAATGCTAAATATAAAGAGAACATGAATAAATGCATAACAGGCACAACCTAGAACAAATAATAAGTGGAAAGTGAGCAATTAACAACAAAAGAAGCTTGTATTAGCTGAAAATGAAGACTAGACGCTACAAGTATCACAGTAGTTACAGTCTCCAGATGTTGAACCTTACATCAAAACCAAAACCATCAACCCTCTTACATTTTGAGTTCTCAATATATATAGAGGTTGATTACAAAAATATCTGCTATCCTATGCGTGGAGGGGTCATAATGGACCACCAACCACACTAACCATCTGATATGGGTCTCTGATACAATCTGTTGCTTTCAATAAGTGAATCTGACATTCTTTGGTATTTTGTTGTCCTTCCTAAATAGGTGGAGTGTTGTACAGAAGAAGCTCCATGACTGATAAATGCTTTAACTGCTCGAGGTTGTCCTTTTCTTCTCTTGGGTACACAATGTGTTGAATGCAGTAGTTGAAGCTTCAACTGTGCAGAGCTGGTAGATGATCACCTTCATCCCTCGATAGCACAGAATGGCTATGGACACAAATACTGCATGGCGAACAAATGAGTGGGATCGGGAGTAAATGACAGTCATTGGATCGAGTAAATGAGCAGTAGAGATTGATTAGCAGTGGTTATCAGGAGACGTGAGAGTGGGATAGATGAGGGTCATTGGATCTCATATGGGCAGATCCAACAATGATTGCAGGTTGAAAGTACGCGGAGTTTAACGAGTGGGAATGGGCGGGATGATGGTAAGTGGTTTTCCCCTCAATGCCTTTCGGGGGTGGGAGTTATTTGTACGTGGGGGCGCGATTGCGGTAGGAGGGTGATGCGTGGCGGACGTGACCAAGTCAATACCGCTTTCCCCGCGAACTAATGTTCAGTTAAGTTATGGTATCGGGGAAAGCGAATACCATTGGATCTCATGGTGGATGCAATCAATGGCGGGGACTAAAAACTCACGTTTATGACTAATGTGACATGAAAAATGCTTGCTAAAGGCATTCGGTTATGGGATCACGGCTATATGGCAGTATAAACTCTGTGCCTGGGAGCTAAAGAAATAAAGGTTTATACTAAATGTTGGAGTAAAACAGGGATAACAAGGGGTTATGGAGTTGTAAGAGAAAACAAGGAGAAGAAGAAACAAACTGCTGTGAGCCTCTTTGCAAGCATAACCAGCACTGCCCGACCTGTTTTCATCTATCAAATGTTGAAGAACATAGCAGAGCTAACAGTTACATTACAACCTAGTAATAGATCTAGAAATCATGTTAGGAATGAGGATTTCTTACCTATTATGGAATTTTTCTTAATGAATTAACCAATAGAAGGAGAGAATGTTGTTGTGAACACTCCTATATACATAGATTTATTAAATACTCCAACTGAGATATTCCTAGCTAATCTATTTTAGAGCCATAGAGGGGACAGAGATTAGTTAAGGGACTATGGTCCAAAGAAGGAAATATCATCCCTTGGGTTGTGGCGATTGATGGGGAAGAGATTTGGGTAGTAGAAATTGTTTTTGGAAAAGAGTGACTATGAATTTTCGAAGTATTGGGGAGTTGTGTGGATTATATCTAGCCACAACAATTATTTTCTCCTTATTGACACATAAACCAACTCATGGCTAGCTTATTGTGGGGAGAAGAAAAAAGAAACAAAGCATATGGTTGTGAAGAAGTTCCCTCATACACATCCATTTGGTAAAATTTTCTCATAAGACAAGTGTCCTACTCATTTTGTATATTTACTATGTTTAATTATTTTGTTTTACTATAAATTTTATACATTTAATTTCTACTATGTTTGAGATATAGTTTGTGCTCATGAATCTAAAATTAATGATAGTTGCATGAGGAAATATGTCACATTACAAGAATGTATTTTTAAATGGCATCAAATAATTTCATATTTTTTGAGTAATAAGTACATTACATTTTCATATTAGAGCTAATAGTTGGGTTGGTGAAAGTAAAACTTTAGTACCCTATGTCCCAAATTAATCATATGGTGGAGCTAGGTATGTTACATATTTATATGAGATAAAATGGGAGTAATGAGACACAACTTGAGATATATGTACATTATGTGTCTAAGTGACACATGTAATATCACTTACCTAAATGACATTGGTGCCCTTCAGAGAACTAGTTTTCAGGTTCATTTGATTCCACTTATTCTCTTGATGTACAATAAGACATAAATCTATTTTTTGTTTTCTCAGGGATTTGATTTATTTTTCTCATGCATCCATTATGTATACTTTTGTGGCTATGGTTCTATAGTTTGTATACTTCATGGATCCATGATATATTTGATTTGGTGTCCTGGATATACATACCTCAAGGAAGAGAATAATGTGATACTTTTTTTGTTTGCAACAACTTTCTTGATCTTGAGTTTTCTAGACTTAACCTAAATTCACATATCATATTCCTCAATCTTATTATAATGTACTTTGACCATTAACCTCCCTTCTAACCATATAATTCCTTATTTATCATGACATTATCACATTCCCATTTTTTCTCCACAAAAAGCATGCATTATATTGAATTTTGATCATATATATTCAATTATCCTTTAAAAAGAAGCACCTATACACAATTTTCCTTCCAGCAATGTGCATATGGAATCCAAATATTGCAACAAAAAGGGCGTGATAATTTCATGCCCTTAATTTGGATTTACAAGATTCCTACACCTATAGAACCCTAAATTTTGTTGCTACTCAACCAAGTTTTAAGAGAATAAACTAGGTTCAAATATTGAAGAAATAATAATTACCATTACAAGCACCTTATGAAAGAATAATTACTAGAGATATTACTTATATTTTTATGGCCATTTCTATTCATTAAAAATACTCCTAATTTTGAAAATTTCTTTTCTATGTTTAGCTGGGAGTTGAATCCTTGAGATTGTCCCATTTACATATAACAAGACATTGAAACAAAAGTTATGGTCCTTAAGCGATCTAGGCTAGAGGAATTCATATTCTAGTGACACAGATGCTAATGGAAAATTCAAGACTTATATTGCTACTATATTTTGATTTAATATAAAATATCTACCTCTTTCATTGATGCACACCCCACCCAACCCCACCAAACAACCAAATATCAATGTGTAAAATGCTTTTCTTTTCATAATAATTAATCACATGACTTAGGAAGGAATTAATTACATGAAACTACTTATAGGTAGTTACTTGACTTGTCATACAAATTTATATATTTGATTATTTGGGAAGATTATATTTCTCATTGTGCACATATTTGAAAAGGAGTTTAGAAAATTGAGACAATTGAGACTCTTTCAAGGCCAATCATGAAATAAAACAAAAGTGCTACACAATTAGCGATATGAATTATTATTTATCCATCATTTTTTATATTAACGGATATAACTAATTTGGAGAGCTAGTTGTAGAAGTTTTTTTTTTCTCTTCCATCGATTTGACCCTAGTCAATCGGGGATTATTCATTGTCACACTTATATGTTTTATTCCTCAAGTGTTTCCATAGCCTCAATATAGTCCCCAGAACATCAAAAATCATACTCCACTACCAACTAATGTATGTATCCCCAATAACGAGAATCATACATGCTACATTAATTAAGGTTCCTTTACCAATCCTTACCTCTATTTTGATATATCCTTTATAAATTAATGAATGGGGTAAGTAGAATCTTATACAAGGTTGATAAGGGATGACTACCATTTGTTGGGATATATTTAGTGATAAATTCTATATTGATCTTCACAAATTCCTCTTAAACAATTAAAAAAAAATTATGACTATGGAAATTTTTGCTTGTATAGTTATAATAATGTTATAACAGTGACAATTATTATAGATTCCTTTCATGTAAAATGTGTATGATCTATTATAGGCACAAATATGGCACATCGCCTCCTAGATATTTTATTTTATGTGGGAATTTTTATTTGAAGTTGATGTTGAGAAATGGCAACAAGAAATTCTTGTTTAAACTTGTCCTTGAATTTAAATTGTGAATTAAAATTGAATTTTATTCTCATGGCAACTTGTAAATAGTTAATTAAGTTTAATTAACTTAATTATCCTAGGAATTTCTAGTTGGAAGACTTTCTGAAATCATGTATATGTTCTCCCTATGTTTTAAGGGTCCAACATCAGTTTAATTGTGAGTTGTAATAAGATAACTCAGTTTACTGAGTTATTGATCCAGGAGGATTCTGTTGATTCAGTTGCACAAGTGTTCAAGTGTCGTCATCAGTGTTCAATGTCATTGTCAATTTAGCTCACCTTCGGTAGTGTTGGTTATGGATCAGGTTGTTCATGTAATGTTTATGGTTTTGCATGGCGTTCAGTTGAGATTGTTTTGCACCTGGTTATCGACATGAGTTCATTGACAGTTCTACTAGGATTGGTCAACGACATGTGTCTTGTCATTCGACTCACAAGATTTGGTTTCGACATGGGTGTCGTCCATTGCAGAGTTTCATCGTCAGGGTTGTTGTCGTAACTGTAAGATTGTATCGACGATATCATTTTGGTTTTGTCACATTGTGACAAATGTATTATAAAATCCATAATCCTAAAACTAAATTTAAATCTATGCATATGCATTAATACCTAAGAACTAAGTGTTAAACCTAAGTTCTAAGTCCTAAAGTCCTATGTTCTAACCATCACATTCAAACCATGCTACAAAACCTAACCCTAAAGACCTAAGTCCTAACCATAAAACCCTTTGTATAGCTCTCGGCCAATGTATAAAACATTACACTCAAAACATTGTAATAACACAGGCCTAACCACCAAATAACTGTCAAGACAGCTAACTGCGTCAGAGAACCATGTGACAGGGTTATGGATAGACCATCGGGGTTTCAAATCGCAACCATCAGCATGTGATCATAGAAGTGTAAACCATCAAGGTGATCCAACCAATAGGATTGAGGTTAACTGCTCGTAGAAAATCATGTCAGAAGCTAACATGTGAACACAACATTGGTAACCGTCTATGCATAACATTACAACAACCACCAAGTCGAAACCACCAATTGGAACCATAGTAGAAACCGCCACGGGATTGCATGTGAACATGCTGAAGCATTGACTGCCAGCTTGAAAACCATCGGCAGGACCACCAGCCCCTAAACCACAGGTTCGGTCACTACTCACATGAGTTGTCCAACCTCCGCCCAGTTAAATCTAACCATAAATGGTTTCATATTTTATCCAAAGTTTATTTTGGGTTTATATGGTTTTGTTTGTTAAAACTAATTCAAAGGTCATGTCCACCTACCCTAGGTGTCACTTTGTAAGAGGACCAAGCTTCAAACCTGACCAGAAGCAACCAAATGCATCTACAAACCAGCCCAAGGTGGTTTTCATGTACCTACAGGCCTTTAAAAGGTAGATTTTCGTTCATTGATAGAAGGAGGGTGGTTTTTGACTTTTGCTTGCAGATTCTGGAGGTCATAGGCAGTTTTGATTTTAGTGTTACGAGAGCATCAAAGATGGATTTGGAATCCATAAGAGGTGTCGGAAAGCTAGTTTAGAGGGTTATCTGATGACAGTGATCAGAGGTGCCTATGTGCACATTCAGACTAATAAAATCTCCATGTAATCAACTCCTACTTTTCCTTCCTAATAAAAATAGTCAGCCATCTTGAAAGCAGACCTGGAGACGTATTCCATCAGGGACGAACTCTGTTATCAATCTCATTGTCTGGTATTGCTTTGTTTTTACCATTTTCGCTTTTGTTATGCATCTTTATTATGTTTAATCAGTTGTCGTAAAGTCTTCTTCTCAAGCAGTTTTCCTCGATTTCTGCACTTTCAGCTAACATTCAATCAATAATGGCTAATCAATTCTACATCAATTTTAGTTTATGATCATTTCAAATCAGTTATGTTCAGTTAAATTAGTTCCAAACTGTTTGTGGAACTAATAGAGAGTTAACATCTAGTTGGTGCACTAGTGCATCCATAAGTGTCACTCTGGTTAACTGAAGATTCCCTCATCAGAAAATCATTCATGTTGATTCTGAGAAACACCCAGTTGAGACTAGAGTGCAAGGACAATGTTCTATTGGTTGTGTGATTTATTGAGTTGTAGATATCATGCATGCAATCATAGAAGCACCTATGTCTAGATTACACAGTTTTGGAAGCATGAATTCCCTTTAAATATGGGTTATTCATTCTAGGAATTACATAAGAGCTTTCTTGTGAGCTAAGAGAGTTGAGAATACTTGTGAGGAATTGTTCTGGTGAGACCAAGCTTTGTATCTTCACTCATATTTCTGATATATGCAGTAAAGATAATGTTGCTTTGAATAGTGGCTTTTCCCAGATACATCTTCTTTTATGTGCTATTGATTTATCTTCTTCTTGTTCATATTGTTTTCATCGATCTATTGGCTTCCTCTAGTTGAAAGTAGAAGTATATTCTTGTCCCGTGATTTAGTACATTGCAAGAGCTTGTCAACCTATAGGATTCTATACATTGTATCGAAGTTGAGAATAGTATAATAGAGGATATTCTGAAGTTTTAAGTTTTGGGTTATAAGTGAAATTTGAATTTGCAATACATACTTCAGGATTGATAGATAGTGTTCTACGATTTTTGTCTCGAGTATGCCTTGGAAGGAAGCTCAAATTTTATAGCTTGGAGGGACAAAATGGAGGTTGTGCTTGAGGATAATGGCTTGAAGGAATCCGTTGATCAAAAAATTCCTAAGCCAACAACATCGGAAGCACAAAACTTGACTAAATGGAAAAAGTGTATGGCGAAGGAGAGGCAGATAATCCTTGAGGGAGTTCGAGACCACATTGTATCGAGTCCCCATGGCAAGGAGACTATGTATGCAGTGTGGAAAACATTGACAAACGTGTATCAGAATAATAGTGACAAAAGGGAATTGGCACTAAAGGACAAACTTAGAAAAATAAAAATGGAGAAAGGTGAGGCCATTCCAAATTACCTGACCAAGTTCACTCAGTGTCATGGTAAACTTGGAAGTGTTGGAATTACAGTTGTTGAATATGATATGGTGAGTCTTTCTCTTCGAGGACTCCCAAAGAGTTGGCATAGTTATCTGGACTCTTTCAATGGTTGGGAGAAGCTACCAAATTGGGAACGTATGTGGTCAGATTTGATGGAGGAGGAGATCAAGAGGAACACTAGGGATGACTCTTCATCAAAGACTGATGATGAAGAGAAATGTGGCTTAGAGATTAAGGTGAAGAAGGGGCAAGGGAAATCTTCCCATTCCAAATTGGATTCTTATCATGGAGGTACGAAGAAAGACATGAAGAAAGTTAAGTTCTTTCATTGTCATGAGCTGGGCCATTTTTCTACAAATGTTACACTTAAGGACTCCACAAGAGGAGCAGTTGGTGAGGCTTTGGCATCTCAATTTGAATTGGAATTTTCCCTTATTGCATGCATGGTGTCATCAATGATGGGAATTCTATGGTACTTAGATAATGGTGTTTCATTCCACATGACTGAAGACAAAGAGTTATTCAGTGACCTAGAGGAGAAAGATATCCAGCTGCATATCAAGATGGGTGACGATGGGAAGTATAGTGTTACTGGATTGAGCACGATTACTTTTTAGAGGGAACATATGACTCCACTCACCTTAAAGAATGTTATGTAAGTGCCTGGGCTAAATAATAACTTGGTATCCATTTCCATGCTTGAGGATAGAGGCTATGATGTTATCTTGTTGAAAGGAAATGCATTCCTTCGACACATAGCCATGAGTCAGGTAAAGAAGATAGGGATTTGGGTGAAGAATCTCTATAATATGGATGTAGAGGAGTGTGATGCTTTGAGCAAAAAAGAAGAAAGGGTGCAGAGCCGAGAAATTGGTGAGTTTTGGCATAGGTGATTGGGCCACTTGCATCATGGGGCTTTGAAGATATTGCAGCATATATCTACTGGTCTTCCCAAAGGAACACTTGAGAAAGTTAATACATGCAATGGGTGTACTTTGGGAAAATACACCTAGTATTCCTTTCGTGACAGAGATAGTCAGGTAGAGGTTATTCTAGAGTAAGTCCATTTAGATGTGTGTGGAAAATTCTTGACAACATCCACGGCTAAAAATAGGTATTATGTTATATTTTTTTATGACTTTTATTGAAAATACTAGATATTTTTCATGTATAAAAAGGATCAAACTTTCACAAATTTTTGTGAGTTTAAAGCATTGGTGGAGAAAGAGTCGGGCAAGAAGTTTAAATCTCTATGGAGTGATATAAGTGGTGAGTATGTCACAAACGAGTTCAATAAATTACATGCAGGCGAAAGGATTAAATGGGAATTGATGACACCCCATAACCCTCAGCAGAATGGGGTCGCCGAGAGGAAGATCAAAATCATAGTAGGGGCAATGAGGGTGATGTTGCATGACAATGCAAACCACTACACTTGTGCGCTGAGGCATGCAACACATTGGTTTATGTTCATAACCGTATCCCACATCAGATAGTTGAGATGAGGACACCAGAGGAGGCGTATTCTTGTAAGAGGCCAGATGTTGGTCCCTTCAGGATTTTTGGGTCATTGATATATTTCCATGTGACCAAAGATGCACGAAGGAAGCTTGAGCCAACAAAAAAGTTGGGGATATTTATGGGATACACTAATACACCTCACAAATATTGAGTGTACTTTCCTACCAACAAGATGACAGTGGTTCGCAAGGATGTCAGATTCAATGAGAGAAGTCCATGAGAGGTTCCCTTGAGAGGGAGCTTGAGCTACATGCAGATGAGTAGATTTTAACTCCTAAGGTTGAGGAGCGTCATATTGATGTGGAGTAGCCACATGCAGAGGATCCACGAGTCGAGAAATCCACTGAGGTAGAGTCTTCAAGAGAGGGAAGAAAGCACACCAGAGAGATTGACAGATTGTTGGATGATGCATGGGAGAATGTCGGAGTACCCACTTCTTAGCGTAGGAAGAGGAGGTCACCTGAGAGGTACACTAGATACATGGATTTTATGGGAAAATGTGTTGTGACAAAACCATCTTCCTTTAAGGAAACAATGCAGTAGCCATTTTGGGTTGATTTTATGGTGGAGGAGTATGTGTTGGCATTATGATACATATGTTGCACTTGATGGCAACCCACTCATCTCAGATGACAAATTATAGTGTAGCAAAGTTCACACACTTTCATGAAGATAAAAGTTTATTTCATGTAGAAAAACGTTCACGCACTTTTATGCGGAGAAAAGTTTATTTCATGTAAAAAGCTCATGCACTTTTATGTGGAGAAAAGTTTATTTCATGTAGAAAAAAAAAATTTCACGCACTTTTATGTGGAGAAAATGTTTATTTCATGTGGAGGAAAAGTTTATTTCATGTGGAGAAAATTTCACGCACTTTTATGTGGAGAAAAGGTTTACGTGGAGAAAAGTTCACGCACTTTCATGGTTGGTTCATGGTATTGGTCCGACAATTTTTGATCCTATGGTTTTGGTTCGTGGTATTGCATCCAAAAGTGTTGATCCCAAGTACTGGGTTCATGGTATTGTATTATTATGGTTTTGGACCGTGGTATTATGAAAGGCCTAAGACTATAAAAGGGGAAGGAGATCATTTGGCAAAGCATCAT